>RJWJ010023671.1:0-25590 GCA_004363605.1 Indri indri | reverse complement strand
GGAAGAAAAGTTTGCTAGTTAAATTCAATTTTGCTTATAGAGGGAAACAACAGAATTTGAAAAAGTTAGAGGACTAAGGATATTCTGAAAAGCATTTGTATGAAGGTAAGCTTTTGTTTAAAATTTCAAACTTTTCTAAATATTAAATTATATGATGACACAGAGAACAATTAAATGACCACACAATGAAATATCTATATGTGAAAAAATATTAAACGATAAGAGAATTGAGGCTAAATATATTAATTGTAGCATAATTAAATGAACTTAAATCACTAGAAAGAAAATGTTTTCTTATTGACTAAAAATTTAAAATCCAAAATTGTACTCTATACAAGTAATACACCTAAAAAAACAACTTTCAAAAGTGATAACAATGAAAATATGCAATGACATGTAGTATTCAAGTGCAATTTAAAAGAAAGTAGGGCTTAAAATCCTGATATCTAGAAAGGTAAAATGTAGACCAAGGAGATTATAAAGTCATGAAATCATTTCATGAAGTTAAAAACATTCCTCAATGAAGCCATAAGTCATTAATTTTTATGCCAATAATAACATAGTGATGACTTTCATTAAGCAGCAACTACAGCAGCTACAAGGAAAACTATACAGAGAAATTGACAAAAATAAAATTTAACACATCTCTTTTGATTCAAGGCTGATCAAGTGGATGAAAATATTATATAAAGATATTAATATAGTACTGAACATTTATTATTAATAATTTAGACTTTACATATTGAATTCTTAACCCAGATTATGATATTATACTTTAAGTGCAACCAAAATGTTCATTAAAAATCACCGTTTTTTATGCCACAAATGAAATCTTGATACTTTCCAAAAAAATAGAAATAATACAAAAAGTATTATCTGAATTCTTCTCAGTAAAACTGGAAATTTAAAACAAATTAAAAAGCAAAAAATTCTTCCCCCTGGTAATAAAACACATGGTGTTAAACAACTCTTAGATCAAACCAAAAATACAAATAAAACTACACTACTTCTCAAAATTAAAATGGGGCTTAGCAGAATCTATAGGATACAGCTAAAGTAATTATCAGAGGCAATTTGATACCATTAAATATATGCATCAATAAAAATGAGAAAAATTAATACCAATTTTCAAAAGGTATTTAAAAATCGACAATAAATTAAACCAAAAGAAAACAGAGAGAAGAACTTGAGGGACTGTCGCCTAAATTAAAGTGTGCCTCAGTGCTGTTTTAGGTTATTGGATGAAAGCTATTTAAATAAGCAGAATTTCTACTATCATGGAGCTTTCAGATGATTTGGATTTTAAAAAAATTACCAATTTGCAAAGACAGGTTGATTTCTTTTTTCCCCAATGTTGCTGTGTAGGGTAACAATTATTAGCACAGTATGGCCACAGTTTGACTATACAAATATAAAACTTTAATACTGAAATATTTGATTTATAAATGGAACTAGTATTTATCGATAGCCACCAAATACATACCCCACTCTATATAATTTCCTCATCTTGATAGTTTACAGTATATTTCAGTAATTTACAGAATATTTTAGGAGAGTAATTGTTTTTATTTCCAGAATCTATTGAAAAATTATTTTTTTCTGTGCATCTACATTTTACATTTGTAAGAACACTTTGACAGATATGATGGTTTCTGTTTGATCAGTATTAATTTAAAGCTGCTGAATATCCTTGGAGAGCTAATCAAGAAGGTAGAAATTTTTCCACATTAACGTTGTCAAGTGACAGTAGATTTAAGAGGTAATGAACACTATTTACTTAAAAAGAAAATGTTTTCCCTTATGCAATTACTGTTAGAGGAATCATTAACCACAACAAAAGCTGTATGAGTCAGTTAAACATATGTTTCATTCTATAATTTATACTTCTTCTTAACAGTCTGTGATCCCTTGGGTCAAGATTACTTTAGAAATACAAAGAGGACCCTAAAACTAAATAATTTCTATTATAAAATGAACATGTAAATTATCTGCTAAATTACTTGTACTTAATTAGTAATTTTGCATAATGACATACATTCTATTTGGGTCTCTTCAGGCTCTGACAGATAACACTTTACAAATGTTATTTAAGTTCCAATTACAGCACAAACCTTGTAGAAATGTACTATTAATCTAAATATGCAAACATGAACAATCCTGGTATTCCTTAGGCAAAGTGTAATTCAACATTTCTGCTAAAAGATGCCTTAGCTCACTCTGAATCCAGTGCCTCTTACTTTGTTGCTTACACGAAAGACTAAAAAATATCAAATTTTTAAAGTTAATAAGTGTATACACATTGTATGATTTTTAGAGTCAGTTCATTTGACTTTTAGTTTAGAAAATCAAATTACAAAAATATTTATCTTCTGATTGAAAAGCTACCTTTTTTTGGTAGTTAATGTGAAAATAATCGTGGAAGATAGCTACTTCTAATCATACTGCCTTGTTCTACTTGAATTGTTCTAATCTTGCCATAGTTACTTTGTATCCAGCTATTACATAGCATTCACTTGGGCAGTACATTTAGTTCAAATTAAAGAGTGAAAATAAAAGTTATTTATTTCTCTAACAAATACTTAAGGAGTGCCTACCATGTGTAGGGGAAAGAGCAAAGAAAAAGACAAGGTTCCACTCTGAGAAGTATATATTCAGACTGTGTGTACATGGGTGCATGTTATGTGGGCAAATATGTATGTATCTGTGTGGAGTGGGGAGAGAAACAGATAAAATTAGAGGGACAAAAATGAACATATTATCAGAGTTTATAATAGAAACAAAAAGAATTATTCGATAAAGGATGACTTGAATGAAGTTTCCCCTTTACATAGAGCCTTCCATTTACATATAAATACAAAATAAATTTCCCATAGCTTTCATGTAACATCAACTACTGGGTAAATTATGGGGAGATTGTATGAGATTCTACTTTGCTTTGTTTGAAAGTTAACCAAGAGTTGTTCAACATTTTGGAAAATCATATTACTCCTGACAATGCCACTTGTGGCACATGAGCTGTCATTACAGCTCCCACGTTGACACATTTGTATCAGTCTGTGATTATATTTGTGATGATATTTGGTGATTTTAGAACTCATTTAAGAATGTTAAATATAAAGAAAAATCATCTACGATACTCAATTGACGTTTTGCTATTGGGTGTTATCACTTCACGCCAAAATGAACATCATGAATATAATCTACCAACATTATTTAAGCAACAAAAATGTCAAAATTAAATGCAAATTTTTTTAAAAAAAAACAGTAATCACACAATTCTGAAATTCAGAAAAATATTTGAAGAACATTGTATTGTCATTGGAATGTTTAAAAACTCTTAAGTTCAGGACAATTGAGGTTTCTTTTCTTTCATATATAAAGTACAAATAATGCAAAATATGATTAACCACATAATACTGGATAAAAATTAATCTTACCAGCAGTATATGAAGTTATTTGTATTATGATAAAAGGAAGTACAAATGGAATAATTTATTATTTTCATTGAGCAAAAATAATGTTTTTGGATGAATCAATGAGAAGGCAAAAGAAAATTAGGTGTATAATAAACTGCAATTGCCATATGTAAAATTCAAAAGGAAGGAAAAAATAATAGAGGAGATGTCATTTAGGATAACAGACTGTAATACACAGAGACTGTCAATATTTGAATTCTTTAAAATTCACAAAAAAATTCTCATTTTCAATGGCATTGTTTGTATAACAGATGGAACACTAACTGATTCCACTAACCAGTGGAAGTGTACCCACTAACTGGGTACAGTGTATCCACTAACTGGTTAGTGGGTAACACAAGTTTATAGCCAACTTAAAAAAGAAACACCAGGTGTTTCAGAAATTTATTTCATTTTTCATCAACAGCACTTAGTTGTCAAGAATCTTTGAAAAAGACTCCACAAATCAATGAAGGTACAGAACTATTAATGCAATGTTTAGTAATAATTAATGTACAATATATAACAATTCCTGGAATGATAGGTTATTTGGTAAACTTTTCTTTTACACCTTGAACTACAATCGTTTTCTAAACAAATTTATTTTTAAACTTTTTTACTATTTCATAGTAGATTTTTTATTTAATGAAAAATTAAAAATTGGAATTAAAGTATAGTAAATGGTATGATAAATTTTTTTCAGATATATTTGCAAAGTTAAAAGCAGTGCTTCTTAGACTACATGGAAATGAGGTATATCTCATTAAAGCTGAGAGGATTATTGAAAACTGTACATGACAAAAAGTAGTCTTACTCATGAGAATTTTTAAAGTCTGTCATAGTGATTGGAATTTGATGAGCATGGATTTAAATACATTGATTTTGAGGCATAGAATGATATAATGAATCAAGTTATAAAATATTTTTTATCTACTTAGAAGTTTCACACTCACTTCTTTAGAAAGGAGCTAAAATACAGATACATTTGCAGCTACATATTTAGTGGAAAATAATTTTATTTTATAGTGCAGTTACTATAATAACATCAATTACAAATACATAAGGGGAGAATTGAAATGATTTTTAAAAAAATTAATTTTTAAGAAAATGAGATTGCTAGCAGAGACTCATGAAAAATAGGGATGTATTGAAATTCACTAATATCATTTGTTTTAAAATAATTCATATCATTTTCATCATATATATGTTTAATTATTGCTCCAAAATGATAAGTACATGCTATATAAACTATATATTGAAAATTCCTTTCATTTTTCTTGTTTTCCAAATATAATCTGATACTGGCACCAGAGGTACATCACACAACTTCTTGTTTTACTATTCTTAATTTTTAATTGTTTTTCTTTTGCTCATCTTTTGTAATGGTATGATCTTCAAGGATTATTTTTTAAGTACTAGAGTCTGAAGATGTAAAGGAGTTATGGTAAGGGACATGTTTTCTATGATCCTATCCAATGACACTTTGAAATAAACGTTACCTTCTTTGCCAGATTATAATATTTCCTCATTTTCTCCACTTCAAATGTTTGTAATTTGTCTTAGCACGTTACACAATTTCTGTTAAGTTTGTATTCTTCTTTTATTATATCAAAATAAATCTGGTGCTTTATTACTTATCCTAACACAGTTTATATTTTTAATTTATACTTCTGCCTTTTTCTCTCTTTTCTTCCTTGCTTCCTTCCTCTCTCCCTCCCTCTCTTCCTTTTTCCTTCTTTCTTTTCTTTCTGTCTCACTCTTTCTCTTTCTCTCTGTCTCTTTTTCTGTACTGCTTATATGGAGCAATTCATGCTATAAATATATGTGAACATTGAATGAGTACATTTTTTCTTTAATATAGCCTTGCTCAAATTTTATATTTTGAAATGCGTTTTAATATAAATGCTTTTCTTGTTATTTTTTAAAAATTTATTTAAAAAAAAATTTCAGAATATTATGGGGGTATAAACATTTTGGTTATATATATTGCCTTTGCATTGCCCAAGCCAGAGCTACAACTGTGTCCATCTCCCATACAGTGAGCTCCACACCCATTAGTTATGAGTTTATCCATCTCCTCCACACCCCCCACCCCAACCTGGCCGGCACCCAATGAATATTACTTCCACATAAGCACCTAAGCATTAATCAGTTAATAGATGGTGAATACATGTGGTGCTTGTTTTTCCATTCTTGTGATACTTCACTTTGAAGAATGGGCTCTAACTCCACCCAGGATAATATAAGAGGTGCTAGATCACCATTGTTTTTTATGGTTCAGTAGTATTCCATGGTATACATATACCACATTTTATTAATTCACTCATATATTGATGGGCACTTGAGTTGTTTCCACATCTTTGCAATTGTGAATTGTGCTGCTATAAACATTCTAGTGCAGATGTCTTTATTATAAAATGACTTTTTTTCCTTTGGGCAGATGCCTAGTAGTAAGATTGCTGGATTTTCTTGTTATTATTCTTCTATTATAATAAGATTTATAATATTTTATATATGTATGTGTTGGTCAGTTATATCATCTACAAATAATGTTTCAGAATATTGAATGGAAATTACAAAATATTTGTTATATTTAGGCTTGGGAAAGTGAGGAATTATTGACTTATGTAACCTCTATATGTTTTAGTTAAGATACAAGTCTGCCATGAGACTCAAATATAACATGGGTTAAAAAATAAAAATTTTACTTCCTTTTTACATGAAGGGTTTTAGACCAATGTATAGCAGCTTTATGGGGTGTGGGAGCTGATTACCTTGTAAAGATTGTTCTTCTACCCTTTTCATATGGATTCCAATGTGCTGCTATTACAGCTCTTATCATCCAGTCTTCTTAGTAGCTAGGAAGGAGGGGGAGAGGACAAGAGGGAAAAGGGTGGTATGGTTTTCTGTTTGTAAAGCACCAGGGAATTTCTTTATATAGGCAGACAGTCTACATTAAAACTCAGTTCTACTACTAAAAGAAAAAGAGAAACATAGATATTCATGGACAATATAGCTATTGGGGGACATTTAGCTAAAAATGCAACACCTAAAATTAGATAACAGCAGCTTGCAGGTAGCTCTGTGTTTTGTTCTTTTAAAAGTATTACCTAGCACAATACTTACGCATATATAAAAATTAAATAAATATTATGCTTATGGAACAAATAAATAGTGTAAAAAAACAAAAAGCTACTTACAGAGCTTAATGAGAGGTTAACTAGATAGAGAATTTGATGATAGGAACTTTATTTTCTTAATATGGAGTAATTTTATTCTTTTAATTTATCGATGTTAGTTACGTTTAAATGCCACACATGTGCTCAATTTGAGAGCCATCTGTGGGATTATCAAACTTCCATGTTTTTGATATCATGGGTCCAGTTGTATTCAAATGAAAATATTTGTGTTGTAATGAACTGTCATTGTTTTTTTCCCGTGACTTTTTAGTTATAAAATACTCTTTTAACCACTAAATAAACTGGTTAAAAATAAGTCATATAATACATTTTCTAATTCTTTTTCATTCATTCCTGCCTTTTACAAAAGTCTCTATTTTCATTGGTTAAAAGAAAGAAAAGAAATCTCATATTTAATAAATGCTGTGTTTGCCAAATCCATGTAAAATAAATGTTGACTGTGCAACTTCTGTGTTTCCATATACCCAAGTTTGGCTGTTAAAAACATAGTCACAATAAGTGTACCAAAAATAATTTACTGAACTTCATTTTAACCCACATAATTGCAGGAACTCTTGCCTCTGAAAAATTCATTGCAATGATATAGGAATCTCTCAGTATGTGCTCATAAATGTGATCCCTTTAAGACTATCACATGGAATCTTAAGCTTCAGGTATCAAATCTTCCAAGCCACACTTAAGAGTCAACTGTTGCCTTATCTTTTACTCTAGTTACAGCAATATTGCCTCCTATTCTACTGAACAAGTAGTATGCCTGGAAACTTTTATCTATTCTTGAAACAAGATGACACAGCTTGACTAGTCATCATTCATATCTTTCTATCTCCCTCTGCATGTATGTCTATATTGGATTCTGAAAAAAGGGTGCTCCTATATTCTTCACATTAATGAGCTGCTTTCCTAAGTTAATGCAGTAATGGGTCTTAAATATTTTATTTATCCAAACATAGAGAATGTCATTAAAACAAAGTTCGATAGTAGGAATTCTAGAAGGAACTGAAAAAATACAGTCATCTGGTGTTCTAGCTTGGACCAAATATAAAATTTTAAGTTTTTTTGATAAGCGAATGGAAAGGACATTATTTAATAAAAGTTATATAAAGGGTATATTTCTCATCCTATACTAGGTCTATGATACCACACAGTTCAAGATTGTGAGGATATTAGGAATGTAAGTTCCACAATGCCTTTTATCACAAACATTAACTGAATAATTTTACCTTAAATTGATAGACATGAATATTTTTCTTAGCTGAGCTAGAAGACTGTACAAGAACAAAATACTAGATAGTTTTAACATCCTATCGTTATAAATGTATATTTATATATTTAATGTGATAGCACATTTATATGAGCTTCTTAACTTTTATAATTCATGTGCCATTAACTTGATCTAGAAATTTCTTTCCTAAAAATCTTTACTCTTTTAACAGATTAGTTCCAAAGAAAATGAGGCCCATAATTGCTCAAATATGGGTTATGTATAGCCAGTATTATGCTGACAACTACCTTTTGATATCAATTTATTCAGTCACTTTTCCATTTATTCTACTAAATTAATATACCTCTTCTGTGTTTGGCACTGAAATGAATTGTGAAGCATTAAGAGAGAGATTCCTTTGAAGGAAAGTCTGTAAAAAATTTAGAAATTTCTTGGGCCAATAAAAAAAGATTATAGATGTTTAAGTGTTCTTTGTGTAGCTTGGTCTTTTTATCCCTAATCTTGCCAATTTAGTTTTTGGTAGTGATGATCTGATATATATTATAACAAGGATTATAGAAGGAAACTTTGTAAATTTTGATATGAGTCAAAATATTCTTTCCAAAGACGCTGTTGGGCAAAATGTAGCTAATTACATATAATATTATCTGTTGTGTTACATGTTGTCTTAAAGGCTTAATTAAACTTTGTCTTTTTTTTTTATCCTATAAACTACTTTTCGGGAATATCTATTGATATTTTGAAATTAATCTTTTGTTTGTTGAGGTAACATCTTTACATGTAATCTAGGAAGAATCATCTCAGTTCAGAAAAACTTCAGGTAAGAATGTGATAAGACCCTTGACAATCTCAGCATTCATATCACCAGATACCATTTTTTCGGTTATTGAATTTGAATATAAGTTTGAATAGTATCGAGTTGATGCCAAATATCTAAACATGAAGCACATTTTTTGACAAAACAAATTAGAACTTTCAAACATACGACAACTTTCTGGGAAGTTTATCTGATAAGATATGTGTTATTTATAAAGAACAGTGTACCATTCTGTTTGGTTGTTGTTAAAGTTCATGTGTAAGTTGGGAAAATATTGTTGACTATATAGTTCAGAGGTTTGGGTGTGAAATGATTGGGGTTTCCTGAATAGAGTAAGCAATTAAGAGACCAATCACTTTATATTACCGTACTCTGTGACACTCATTATTTTATGGCATAATAAAAAGCCAAACATGAATAATAGGAAAGCTAAATATGTTCGATATAAATAAATGCAATAAGAATTTTAGTAGAGAATAAATATGGATATAGATAAGATTAAGATAGATTTCCCCATAATGCATATGTCATAATATCTTATTCAAACATACGAGTTTTTTATGGAGTCAATATTTCCGATACAAATAAATGTAATCTTTCACAGAGACAATAAAATTGATTCTTTTTATTGTGTGATCTTCCTGGCTCCTTGATTCCCATTTAGCTCCCTCAGGGGCCTGGTTAATTTTTCTGAAACAAAGTGAGATTCATCACTTTCCTTTTTCCTCTTTAGCATTGGCCAAAATTTAAATATCTTGTTTTAATTCATCCAGTACTAATCTCACCAATTAAGCCTTTAAAATAAGCAGAAACTTGCAAAAGCTCATTAAGAATAAAGAAATATGCATTTAAACAAACTAGGATACTGAATATGGGGAAAATATCTAAAAATATATGGCTTTTAGCTAAGGTGATTTTTGTTCACATTAAATGGATAATATCACATGAGCAATTAAGTTAAAGTTGAACATAAAAATCTTTGAATATTTCTGGAACTCAAAACTGTGATTTGTTTTTTACTTAGTAAATTTTTTATAACCTTTATGAAAATTTGCATGGATAATATTCTTGGTCTATACTACTGAGGAAATCATCTATGGGGTATATTTCAAAAGAATATACTCTAAAAACAAACATTTGAACATTTAACTCCAGATGTTAAAAGTGATGATTCAGCACACTAAAACACTAAGGAGATAGAAGGTAGAAGAGTGATGAATTTCATATTGCTATTGTTGTTTTATTTATACATGATGTTAAAAATATAATACTCAAAAATGAGAGACAGGCTATAATGAAAACGCGTTAAAAGGAATTTCATTATGTTAGAATGAATAAGGATAGTTGCTTTTGTTTCCATCTGTAGAATACATACAGGACTATTCTTCAGATAAAAAGTGCAATGAATTAATTGACCATAGAACTCAAATAGCACATTTGATGTATATGAACACGTAACATTAAAATTATTATAGGGTTTTTTCTAGTTTAATTTCAATTTTTCAATCCTATTCAGTGCCATCCCTTTTTTCCAATATTTATGTAATGAAGTTTGTCTGGCACTTATCCAATATAGCTCCAAAGCCCAAAGGTAACCATTTAAACCATTTCCAATAAATTCTACAATGCTCAAGAAAGAAAATCTCAGTTGTATCTCATTGTGTCTTTATTTCATGTATTTATTTACTTAATATCTGCTATAGATAAGATGTTTGTCACCTTAAACTTCGTGTTCAAATTTGGTCCCAATGTTGAAGGCAGGACTTAGTGGGAGGTGTTTGGGTTGTGTAGGCAGATCCCTCATGAAGAGAGCAATGCCCTTCCTGGGTGGGGTGTGAGTGAGTGCTAGATCTGTTAGTTCCCGTGAGAGAGAGTTGCTGAAAAAAAAACCTGGCACCCCCCCCTCCCCCCCGCCCCTTGTTCCTCTCTTGCTGTGTGATCTCTGCACACATTGGTTCCCCTTCGCATATGCCATGAACAGAAGCAAGCTGAGGACCTCACTAGATGCAAACGATGGCTCCATGCTTCTTGTACAGTCTGCAGAACCATGAGCCAAAAAAACCTCTTTGCTTTATAAATTACCCAGCCTCAGATATTCATTTATAGCAACAGAAAATGGACTAAGACAATGTCTGTAGTTGTTATGTGAACCCTGTACTTTAACTTGAATTTAAGAAGAATTTGAATTAACTTAAATGTGAAACAACATGTTTTGTTTTATTTCGCCCTTCTTGGGAAATGTATGAACCAATCATGTAAATATACTACAAATTTGAAGCTAAATCATATCTCGTTATCCAGCCATACTTTTTTTTGCCTTGTTGGTATAGTGGCACACTTTATTTTATTTTGATAATAAAGATCTGCCAATACAATAAATAACTTATTTTTCTCCTTGTTCATATACTGCTGTGAAAGATCCTGGATAGCCAGGTAAAAATTACGACTTTTGATTTTAATGGTATTATTGCTAAATTCCTTCATGAAAGCATTACTGTCTTGGACACTAAGACCTCTAAAAGATCAAAGCTTAAATATAGGCACATGAATAGACAATTTTGTGAATAGATTTAGGTGTAACATCAAGCTATACAAATCCTTTATAACAAAACAGTGTTTTACTTTGGATTCTATTAATTTTCTCATTAACTGGAATTCAATGAGAATTTTAAATGATTGAAGAGCATCTTGTAAAATATTTCTGTATTAGTTTTCTATAGCTGTTCTAACAAAATAACATAGACTTGTTGCCTTCAAATAACACTAATTTATTCTCTCACAGTCCTAGAGGCTAAAAATCTGAAATCAAGGTGTCAGTAGCACCATGCTCCCTCTGAATTAGAGATTCCTTTCTTGCCTCTTTCTAGCTTCAGGTAGTCCTAGTAGTGCTTGGCAATCCTTAGCTTGTTGCCACATCACTATAATCTCTACCTATGCCGTCATATGGCCTTCTTCCCTCTGTGTGTGTGTGTGTGTGTCCTCTCCTCTTCTTATAACGGTATCAGTCACTGGATTTAGGGTCCATCCTAATTCAGCATGACACTGTCTTAATTAATGACATTTGCAAAGACCTTAATTCCAAATAATGCCACATTTTGAAGTTCTGGGTAGACACAAATTTTAAGGAGATACTAGTCAATCCACTACGGTTGCCAATCAAAATTTTTGGATGTATTTACTATATTTTTAGATCAGAGGAATACAAATGCCCCTCAACTTATGCTGAGGTTATAGTTCTATAAACTCATTATAAGTCGAGAATACCATTAAGCCAAAAATGCACTTAATACCCCTAAGCTACAGAACATCATAGCTTAGCCTAACCTGCCTAAAATGTGCTCAAAACATTCACAGTAGCCTCCAGGTGGGAAAAATAATCTAACACAAAGCCTATTTTATAATAAGGTATTGAATATGCCATGTGATTTATTGAGTACTGTATCGAAAGTGAAAAACGGAATGGTCGTATGAGTACTCAAAGTACAGTTTCTACAGAATGTGTATTTCTTTCATACCATGGTAAGGCTAAAAACTTGCAAGTTGAGCCATTGTAAGTCAGAGACTATCTGTGATTATAACACAGAAAGTAATTTAATGCTACGTCATGATATCATTATGGGGAGCTATGGCGACACCGTTTTATAACTTGTTAAATGAAAATTCACAAAGGTTTCAGGAATAACATGAAGGGCAGTTATTTTCTTTGGCTTTTTTCTGTAACACATTTACATTAATTATTTTTCTGAGGGTATTAGTTGCACATTGCATAAATGTATTTATAATGGGAAGCTTAATGAAATTATTAATATATTAAATGACTAAATTAATTGTGAAAACAAGCCTTACAGGTTTTCAGCAGAATATGCCAATGAAACAATTCTAAAAAGATAGAGTTCAGTTTTTTAAAATTCAAATTCTATGCCTGGGCTCAAATACATGTTGTAAAAGGTCAAAAAAAATGATTTAATAAGCTAACAATATTAGAGTTTTTAGATAACTACAAATTAAATATAAATCAAATGTATGATGTGTATTAGTGTTTAGGGAAAATGCAATCAAATGCACAATGACAAAATCGCATCCACTAGAATGCTATTATTAATAGAAAGATAATATTAAGTACTGGCAAGATTGTGTAGAAATTGGAAACTTCATGTATTGCACATAGAACAGCCACTTTAGAAAACAGTTTGGCATTTTCTAGGAAGACATAAATTTAGCATATTCTTGAGCTATTCCACTTCTAGGCATCTACCCAAGAGAAATGAAAACATATTCAAAAAGACATACAAACTACAACACAAAACAAATGAGCAAAAAGAAAAGACAAGAAACCTCATCATGGTAAAACTACCCAAAATGAAAGATAAAGAGAAAAACCTTGGAAGTACCCAAAGCAAAAAAATGCAACAAACAAACAAACAAACAAAAAAACTTCAAAGAAGCAACAATATGACTTACAACTAAATGTATATATTCAGGACAATGACATTTTTAGACAGATGAAATGAAACGGACCAGGTGAATGGGCCGGGGTGGTGGTTCACACCTGTAGTCCAGAACTTTGGGAGGCCAAGATGGGAGGATTACTTGAGTTCAGGAGTTCAAAACCAGCCTGGGCAATAGCACTACCCTATCTCTACTGCAACAACAACAAAAAATAGCCAGGCATGGTGGCATGCACCAATAGGTTCAGCTACTTGGGAGGCTGAGGCTGGAGGATCACTTGAGCCCAGAAGTTTGAGGTTGAAGTAAGCTATGATGATGCCACTGAATTCTAGTCTGGACAACAGGGTGAGACCCTATCTCCAAAACATACATACATACATAAATAAATAAATAAATAAATAAAAGATGAAATGAAATGCAGATCCTTTCAGACAAAAAAAAATGTATTGTCAGCAAACTTGCATTACAGAAATATTAAAGGAATGCATCCAAGGAGAAGGAAAATTATCTCAAAGCAAATGTGGAAATGCAAGAATGAATAAAGAGAAAAGAGGGTAAATATAAATGAATATTAATAGTAAAAAAAAATCTGTGTTTCTTGGGGTTGAATATATGCAGAATTAAGTACTTTGAAAATGATACCAAAAAGAGGCAGAAGAGTGGTAAATGGCTTTAAATAATTCTAAGCTTCTTGAACTCTTGGGACAGTGATAAACTAGATGTATGCATTGATGCATTCATTAGTCTAATATGCATATTAAGTTTTGCTATTAACTGCTAAAGGATGAGAAAGAATGTATCTCTAACAAGTTAATAAAGAAAAACATGGTGAAATAATAAAAGAAATGTATATTTTTTGAATCCAAAAGCAGGCAAAAGAGGAGAAAAAAGGAAAAAAATCTCAGATCAAAAAGTAATAAAGAAGATGGTAGTTATAAATCAAAGTAAAACAGTAATTACACTAAATGAAAGAAATGAATATTCTAGTTAAAACAAAAATCTGCTATTATACTTATGGTAGAAATATCTTCCATATAAAAATAAAGATTTTAAGATAAAAAGGGGTGGAAAAAAGAGATAACAAAAGCTTGTTTATCTGTACTAACATTGGAGAAAACTGACATTAAGGACAGAGTCAATATTAAAGATAAAGAAGACGTTTCAAAATAAAAATAAAAATTAATTCATTGGAAAGCTTTCCTAATTTACACTCCTTATGCACAAAAAATGTAACATGATGATATTTTAAAAATATCGATAGACCAAAAGGTGAAACAGAAATATCTACTTCTAGCAATAGAACAAGCAAATTATAAGTAAAGGTATAAAAAAAAATTTGAAAAGTAACACCAAAGCTTAGCCTTATTAACGTACTTGATTTCTTTAAAACACTATGCCCAACAATATCGGATTTCATTCTTTTCGTGTGTGGAAAGAATATTAACCAAATTTATAAGGCTTAAACAAATGTCAAGGGATAATTTTCATTCAGATGATGTTCTCTTATGTCAATGAAATTAAACTATAAATCAATAGCAAATAATAATAACATACCAATCAATACAAAATTAAGCAATAGAGTCCTAAATAAGACATTAGTCAAGAAGAAATTACATAGGAAATTTGGGAATAATTTGAACTGATAAAAATTTGGTTTTATATAAAATAAAACTTGTGAGATTCATATACTAGTGCTCAGAGAGTTTTTATTTTAAATACATATATATGAAAGAAAACAAAAATATAAAGTTAAAACTAAAATTAATAAAATAGAAAAAAATTGATAAAATTAGCAAAACTGAAAGTTCTGTCAAATTATTTGTGAGATTAATAAACCTCTGTAAGACTTATCAAGAAAGAAACACAGATGAACAGCATCAGGAACAAAATAAAAGAGATACCACTCAGACCCTACAGTCAGTAATAAGAGAATAATAGAATATTCTAAACACATTTATTTTAATATATTAAGAAATTTTGAAAACATTATAAAACTCTTGAAAAATATGACTTACAAAACTGACACAAGAAAAAATAGAAAAACTAAAGTGTCCTAGCCCACTAATGAAACTGAATTCGTTATTATAATCCTTTTACAAAGAAGATTTTAGGACTCAGAATCTTAACCAGTTAATTTTTAAATAAGAAATCTCAAGAATCGTACATAAAATCACTTAAAAATTCAAAGTCATAATATACTTTCTAACTTACTTTATAATGTAGCACATTCTTGACACCAAAACTGGAAAATAATGTTAAGAGAAAAGACTCGTACAGCCAATGTCTCTTTTAGATAATGATGCAAAAAGCTTAAACAAAAAGATTATTATAGTAAGAAATTATTTTTTTATCGATAGAAACATTTATAGAAAAAATGTAAATCATAGAAGGATAAAAGTAGTTACAATACATATCTCTGACATAGGACCTAATTTCAGATTGTGTAAAACACTCCTACACATCAAATAAATAGATGGTGACGACTCATTAGAAAACTGAACAAAAGACCTGAAAAGTCCCTTAAAAATAAAAATATTCAAATATATATGGATGTAAAATAGAATATCCAATACCAATATGAAAGAATGCTTCACATTATTTGTTGCAAACAAAAAAATTAGTAGCCAGGTGCAGTGGCTCATGCCTGTAACCCTAGCACTTTGTGAGGCCAAGGTGGGGATCACTTGAGCCCAAGAGTTCAAGACCAGCCTGGGTAATAGTGAGACCCCATGTTTACAAAAAGTAGAAAAATTTCCTGGGAGTGGTGGTGCATGCCGATAGTCCTAGATACTAAGGAGGCTGAGTCAGGAGGATCACTTGAGCCAAGAGTTTGAGGCTGCTGTGAGCTACAATCACACCACTGCACTCTATCCAGGATAATAGGGCAAGATCTGTCTCAAAAAAAAATTAAAAAAAAATCACAATATGACACCACTAAACCCTCACTGGAATTGCTAAAATGGAAAAAGAAAAACACTCACTGGAATGGCAAAAATGGAAAAAGTATATCAAATATATTCAGTGATAAGGAGAATTGGGAATCTCATGAATGCTGATAGGCGTGTAAGTTGGTAAAATTCCTTTGAAAACTATTTGGAATTATTTATTAATGTTAATCATTCCTATATCTACATATAGTTATGTACCAAACAGAAATAAATACTTAATGTTCAAAACAAAGAAATTATTCAAAATGTCTAAAACGTGGAAATAACCAATTATTCACTCACTAGATGGATTAAATAGATTTTACTTTTATTCAGTGAAATAATGACATCAATTAGAATGAAAAACTATACCTACCCTTAGTAACAACCACAAATTTCAAAAGTACATTGTTCAATACAAGAAGGCAGAAACAAATAAATAGATAATACTTCATAACTTCATTTATATACAATGTCCAATTGCATATAATTGTCTATGGTGCTAGAGATTAGTATAATTCTTTTCTCTAGTGGGGAAGAGTGAGTGGAGTCGGGAATAAAAGAGGCTTCTGTGCTGTTAATATTGGGTATCGTGGAAGGCAACTATGCTCATCACTATACCACCAACGTCGTTCAGTACATGGGTATTATGCCAAGTTATCAGTATATACACTTAAAATTTGTTCACTTTTCAAAATGCTTGCTATACTTTTCTAAGAGTTTACTACAAAATTTTAATTATGGAAAAACTACTTAAGGAAGTAATAAACCAGGTTGGATAAATACACATATTGCAAAATAAAATTTTGTCGATACAATTTAATATATGTTTTCTCTTGTTTATAGAATATTTCTATATGTACTTTTCATATACATTTTTCTTATCTAGCAATTACTAATTTGTCTTAGAGCAATTGGACTATAAATATATAATCAATATTTAAACTATAATTTTTTTTCTTTTTCCATGAGAACACACTGTTGTTAACAATGGAACCTATTTTACAAAATACTGACAATCAAATCTAAAAGAAACTTTAAAAAACGTATATCTCAATGAATATATAGCTTTTCATAAAGCTAACAAGTTCTTCTGACAATAAGGTCAAGACATATATTTGTGACTGAAAACATGATAGTGATATCTATAATGATTCCTTAATTAATTATTGATCTTGATCTTGTAGAAGGAGTTATTTTCTAAAAATGAAACATTAAGGTAAAAAAGTGATTATTCCAAAACTTAAGACTAATCAAAAAAATTGTTGAAGTAATAGTCAGGTTTTTAATTCCATAATGGGAACTTACTAAGAATATTATTATTGTGCTATTATAAACTTTAATTAGCTTTCTGTTTTACATATTTTTCTGTTCTCCAGTTTTCCCCATGTTTATTTCAAAGTCAAAGTATTATAAATTTGATATGAAAATAGTAAATTATGAATTTTATTCTAGAAGTATAAGATAAAACTTTACATTTTTGAAGTCTCCTCACTAATAATTAATTCTTTTCTCTTTATTTTGAGTTAATAAAATAATATTTGGCAATATATTTGAAAAGATAAGATGAAATATACTATTTAAGTGTAGGTATTCTTGCAATTCTATATGTGTTGATGGGGTAAGTAAATATTGTTAAGATATAAAGGGTTTTATATTATGTTACAATTTTGAAATGAAATTATCAAAAAGAACACTTAATGAATAGAAATATGTATTAGGAAAATTTTCCATGACCCTCAATTTCATTCTTATAGTATTATATGTTCTTTTTGTGAACAAAAAAAATTAAGTAAAACAGTTTTCACAAAGTACTGAAAAAAATCTAACCATCTTTTGGGATATAAGGATTTATACTTGCAAGTATGAGAGCTTGAATTTTTGTTCTTTTTATTTTTTATTTTGGATTATATTTAATAATATACATATAATATGTGTAGAATACATACAGCTCCATGATTTTCAAACAATTGCCTGGGTAATCACAAATAGGTCGAGAAGAACAAGACATCGCCCAGCATTTCAGAAGCCCCTCTTATTTCCCTTCCAAGCACAGACCCAGCCCATTCCCCAAAATAAACACTGTCTGAATTCTAACACAATACTATAGTTTCAGCTGCTTTGTACTTTATATAAATGAAATCATTTAGTATTTATTCATTTGAGTCTAACTCTAGTTACTTTACATGCTTGTGTGATCCATTCCGTTTTGAATGAAGTTTTACGTAAATTCATGTATTTTCATGGCTGTATTGTGTTTCATTTATTAATGCATCGAAATTAATATATCCCTTGAATTGCTGATAGAGATTTGAGTTATTTACGTTCATGCTATTATGAAGAATGTTATTGAAAAACATTTTGTGGCATGAATTTGTCATACATGTATATGTAGTTTCTATTGTGTCAGGATTTAAATAATTAATTAAACTGTATTGCTATTTAATAAATTTAGCACAAATCTCAGGAGTCCAGGATTGCCAAGGGTCAGGAAGGTTTCATACTTTGGATTAGAACTTGGAAGATGTATGCTCCAAGAATCTAGGTGAACAGAAATAACATGACCATTAAAGGGACTGAGGCTCAGCTTTAAAACATGTCCATTCCTGAAATTAGCTTAATTAATTAACTGAATTGATCATGTAATAAACCAACAAGGTAGCAATACAATCTTTTTCGAGTGAAATTTCTCCATTTCTTTCAAAATTATCTGCAAAGTTAGCAGCACAAGACTGTTTCACCCAACAACTCGAGTGGAAATTAATCCCACAGATACACTTGCATAAATGAGCAAAGACATATCACGTTTATTAATTGTAACATTGCTAAAAATACCACATAATAAGATCAAGAACCAAAAACAAAAAGAAACAAAACAAAACAGAAAACAAACATGTTCCGTCCTTAGCACCCCAGAGCTAACATTTTTTTCCTAATGAAAGGAATAGCTTTAACAGTGTTGGTAAATATGCCTGGGGCCAATACAGGCTCTTTCTTAATGAGCCTGTAATAGGTATTGTCACTGCTGAACTCTCAAACAATTAGCAGTAGAAACTAAACTTAAGCCATTGGTATGGTACCATTCCTTAAGGAGCTCAGCTACCCCCTGTGCGATATATGGATAACATTGGATCCTTTCCACTCTTGAGAGGTAAATAATTCACCTATAGTGGATTGATACATATTCTGGATGATTAAGAAAGCCTTAAAGTTCTCTTCGGCTTGACTAAATTTTAGATAGATTTCTTCGCGACTAAAAACACCTGACTTGGCTAATCTTAGAGCATTTATATTAGAAAACTTTGAATTATAAATTCTTTTTCTGCCCCTTTGAAATGTATGGAAATCTTCTTCCAAACCTTTCCAGTTTTATAATCTAGAAAATGTCTCTTTCAATTTTTTATGAAATGTAAACATCAAAGGAGATAGCACCCTTATCTCCCAGGCTCCATGGGAGTGTAGGAGCCCTAATTTCAATGGGCACCCATTAGCAAACACATGTAGCACAATCAAGGAGAAAAATATTTGCAAACTCGGGAATAACTCAATGTGCTGGACACATAACATTGATCAACGCCACTCTAAAAGTCCTCCAATACTTTTCCACTAGCTCACCCCACAGTTTAAAAACCCTCCTACCATTTGTTTCAGTGGAGTTAAGTCTCCTTCAATATTCTTGAATAAGATCTTCTTTGACTATTTAACTTTATCCAGCACATGGGTAAGTATTTTCCTTCTCTTTCTACAGTGTCTTAAACCAAAAATCCGATCCAAGGGCTAACACAACGACCGATTTATTATATTACTAATAAGATAATGAATAGTGCCTTGGAACAAACAATCCACAATATGGCAAAGGTGGTACAACAATGAACACAATGCCCATGGAATCCCTTAGGCAGTAATATTCCAAATCCATAGAATGCCTTTGTCTGAATGTCTTCTCATCATAGCTCCCAGTGATACAATTGAGTAAGTTTTGCTTTTTTGAGCAATTTTTGGTTTGGACTGGAGGGTGTAGGGATAAGGGGAAAGTTCTCCTTGGCTCTCTGAAGGTCTGCTGAAAAGCCAACTTGCAAAAGGCAGATTAATCGGAGAAAAGGCAGACAAATTTATTAAACAGATATGCCCAGGAACCTTCGGAATGAAGACCCAAGGTTCCAGGGGAAATTGTCCATTTTTATGCTTGGGTTCAACAAAGTGTGGACAGCCGTGTAGAAATATAATTGGACAAAATGAGTGAGTGAGTCATAGAAACCTTGGGAAGAGGAATTCTAGTTTCTATAGCTAGGCTTGGGGGAGAATGGGAATGAAAGATAAGAGGGGCAGGAGGAAGTGAAAGAAAAAGTTTTGCTTCTGAGGCTTTCATTTTGTGATAATGTTCTCTGAGCAACATCTTTATTCTGAAGGCAGGGATACTTTTACCCAAGAACATATTAAGGATGCCACCAAACTTAAAATTATTGACTTAACTTAGTTATTTTGAGCTCTTTATGGCAGTAAAACAGCAACCAAAAAGGGAGTTACTATACTGGCAGGCATAACTGATCACAATTACGAGAAGTTAGAGTTGCTGCTGTGTAACGGGGGTAGGGGAAAGTATGTCTGGAGCTAAGGAGATTCTTTGGGGTACCTCTCAGTGCTTCCACTGAGTAAAATTTTAAATGGCGATTGCAGGAGACAACATCTGACAAAGCGATTGGTAACCAAAGGTTGGAAGCTTCAGGCATGAAAGCGTAATTTATCACAAAGAGCACGTACTCTTGACTAGCTGGATTGCTGACACAATTGGAGGGAAATCTAATATGAACACTAGACAAGGGATATAAAGAGTATCAGCTGTGGCCAGACTCAGGACCGACTGCAACAGCAGCGTTAAAGCTTGTCTTACTAACCATCATCTTGTAATTTGTCAGTTTTGTTTTTTGTTTAAAAAAATTTATGACCAACCTTTAAACATTAAATGAACTATGAATTCAATGTAGTGCCTGAGGGGTTCCTGAGCAATGTAAGGTGAAGACAGAAGCATTTATAGCAAAGCCCTTCCCAAATACTTCACATTGTTCAGTGTAGCATGGCTAGTTTCCAAGTGCAATCTCTGCATCTCAGTGCCTGAGGACTTCTTTCTGGAAGCACGGAAGGCTGTTATTTGTGCACGCACAGTGCTGGGAATGAATGATTGCGGAATTCAAACCACTCTGGGAGCAGCCCTCAAATAATGATTTGGAAATTGATAGATAAATATACAGCTCCCTTGCCTCTCAAGTGGGATAATTGTGATGTGTGATTTTGTTCCATTTTCTAGAGTTTCCCGATGAAATTAAGTTCCAGTTGCCCACCATGATAGCTGACTATATAATTCACCCTTTATGACTGCCTTTTCTTCCCTATCATTTTCTCACATCTCCACCAGTGATATTTGGACTTCAAAACAATTGTTTGCATGCAAACTCTTATCTTAATATCTACTTCTAGGGAAAAAAAAGAAAACCAAATAAGACACACACACACACACACACACACACACACACACACACACTGATCTCTGACCAAAGAAGGGGGTAATTTCTAAATCCTCATTTTATGGACAATGGTAGTCATCTGTATGATAATTTTATTGGATCCTAATAGAATGGCATTTTTAGAGCAAATTGAATTTCCTTGTTTCTCTTTTAGTTCATGAATATATATAATAAATGTGTGGTTTTGATATAAATCAGTACAAATATTATTTCCTATATAATAAACCTTTATTACTTGCTTGACTTTAGTCTCCTAGATACATTTTGCAAATGTCATTCCTCAAAAATAAATATTAGCAAAATAGTTAATTCCTTGGTAAATTGTGCAGGATCAAAGTATGTCTTGAAATTAAATTAAAAGAAGTTTCAATACCATGCAACATTTGTTGGTGAACATTGGTTTTACTTTAAATTCAAACTGAGAATAAGACTCAAGCAAGCATATTTGCTACTTAATATTTGCATTATACTTTTTATAATAAAATTGACAGAACAATTGAGTTCCAATTTTTAAATTTGGCCAGCATGTGATTAAAAATATGGAACTATAACTTATTATTTTCTATCTGACACAAGCTGAAATTTGCAGTTCAAATGTGAATAAAATAAACAGCACAATCAGTTATATGTGAAATGCTAATTTATGGAACAAAAGTGCATTATTTTGTGTTGATAATGCTTCCCTTATATTTTAATCAAGATGAAAATACAGCATACTTCATTGATTTGATTACCATGGTCCTGGCTTTTAAAAATCTTTTCATAATAGCAGATTTCTTATATAGAAAAATGTACTCATTTTTTAAAATAACTATATTGCATTTCTAACTAAATTGTGTCTTTCGTTCACTTATACTTTTTATCATTTTATCATAAGTGATGTTATGGACATTAGACATGAGAATGTATTAACTTGAATTAAAATTTATATAATCTCATTATATTATTTATGCTAATAAATTTATTATGTTAATAAGTGATGCACAAAACCAACATAAACCCAAAATAAAAAGTATCAGAATTTTGACTGACATGATTGAACAAAATATGCATGTACATTTCACTCATTTTATTATTATTTAAATCAGAAAATTTCTTTAATCCACAACAAATCTATAACTACGTTATGTCTTAGGTATAGATGTTGACTAGTCCTTAATTGGATGTACAAATATCACATAATCACTCCTATATTCAACACATAAGGAAGTGGCTGTTATTTTAGAACCACCTTTTCAATAATTTCTTCACTTTTTAAATTTTCGAGATTAAATATTTTCAAATGTCTAATAATAGGGACATACTCATTTGATGTAACAGGTAAAATGAATATTTGTTATAGGTCTATAGAATTATACTGTCCATGAATTTCTATCCTAAAAAAAGTTATTCATTTTATATAAACAGACATTTTAGAAAGTACTGGGAATCTGCTTTTCATCAATATTAGAATAATTTCTATCACGTCCCAGAGACCAAATGAAAACTCTGTCTTAGCCCTTAAGTACTTTTTTCCCATGGCCTTCAGAGACCTCTTTGATTGTTAGCATAACATTTTCCCAACTCTTGGGTATCCATTTATGCTTCAGTAGTCTCATTTACATTTGACTTACTCAGCAATACTGCAGAGCTTCATAGAAAAAAACAGGCTGAATATGAACAGGAAAACAAAGCAATAGCTCTCTATTCATGTGTGTGTGTTTATTTTTTAATGTCTCTATTTTCATTCCCAGCAATAACCTTCTTAGACTTAGCCCTTTCCCATTATTTGTTGTTCATATCATTCTACTTTTCTCCTCATATTTTTATCCTTCATGCTTTTTCTTTTCCACACAAGAGTACAATCTGTGATCAGTTTTATCGTGTTTCCTTTCTTTTTAAATCCCTTTTCCATTTAAGCAATATTTATCTGTAGAGAGTCTGTTATTGGAATTATTTTGCTAACATCTTAGAATGACTGTCAGGCTCATCAAGTCACCAGAGTATAGCATATAATTAAATACTAATTATACTTGGGAAAGACCAAGCAATTTGTTTATTTGGGTCTGCAAACACTTGAGGGTACTATGGAAAGTTAGATCATTGATGTTAAAATCATTTCAAATAACTTCAGACTGCCTCCTGGCAGTCATTTTATGTTTTGTCCTTCACAGAAGTTTTAATTAGAGGGATCAAAGTTGGTTCTCAAATCATAAACAAGAAAAAAAAATGAAAAAAGTCACATGAATTTTTTACACAAACAAGGACAGAATGATTCAGATTAGAAGAGGAGAAAAAGAATTAGAAGATGCAGTTTAGATAAAAATAACTTTAATGTAATTGAATTGAGATATGCAAATATTTTGTGAAAACCGTCTGACAAAAGTGGATCTAAAAGCAAATCCTGAATAACAGCAGGGTCCTCACTATAATAGAGAAGTCAGTGAGAAAAATAATTATAACTGTAAATACATAGTTTATAATGGGCCTAAAGAAGTATTTATTTCATGTAAACAAGGCCGAACTACTTTTATTAAGCTGTTGGGCAATGGCTTAGAGAGAGCTCATTCAGCTGTTTCTTTTTTCTGTGTCCCTGCTTCAGTTGGATGACAATTTAATTATGAATATGATGATTTATGAACATCGATAGATACATATTAAAAGTAACTGTGTCTTTTAAAGTGTAATTTGTATAATCGATTAGATTGATGGTGATAAATACATAGAGAATATTTAATAGATGTGTTTACCTATGGAAAATTCAAATGGAGATTGTATTTTATGTGCTAGAAAACAGTAAGTATAGAGATAATGATAAGGAAGTTAATATTTTGTCTACTACAATTGTTCAATTGAATTCAATTATTTATCTCTTTTGTTTCCAAAGTTATTGCTAGCACTTGTGAACTGATTCTGAAGATCAAATATTTTTATAAATACTTTCAAGGAAATTTCATGGTAATCTTGAATACTGCAAAGAAAAAGGTAAGCTAAGATGTTTTAAAAATAAGTGATGAATTCTGATATGACATGGCATCCAAATCTTGTCCTATTTCAGCCTTTGACTGAGAGGTTACCTTAGCGATTAAAGCACACGATCTTTTCAAATAAAGTCAATTGTCATCAGAAGATCTATTTTGCATGTTTTTTCTTGAACATTTCAGTTGTCGTGAGTGAAATATGCAGGTGCAATGTATAAATAATAAAACTAAAGACATTAAAACCCTCAGCCTTCCTATTTGTCTAGTGGTGGAAAATATCAATCATTGAACAGAAATTTAGCCACATCTATAAAATTTCAGGAAAGCAACTAAATGTATTTTTTAAAGTTTTATTTATTTAATTATCATGATCTAATATTAAAAACATTTGAAGATTTTCTTCTAATTTAAGTGATTAATATATATTTGTAATTTACTTACGATTCTAATTGGTTCAGAACTGAGTTATAGTGGTAACTTATTTTTCTTTTCTTTTCTTTTTCCCAAGAAAAGGATTTATTTGGGAATGATATGCAAGAATTAGCACTGCAACTTGGAGTACACAAACCAGGGTAGCCTCTAGGTGTGTCTCAAAAACAATGAGAAAGTGTGGGGTTTTATTGGAAAAAAGAGGAAGATTACATAAGTTGTTTGGAAAGAAAATTCATTGGTGCCCTAGTGTCTTTCAGGAGTTGGTGAGCTCTTATTGGTGAGTGGTGGCAGTACAGTTGCTTTTATTTGATGTATTTGTTTTATCTCACTAAGACAATAAAGTATTGAGAAACAAAGAAATTATGCCTGGAAATGTATATGTATAAATAAAAACATAATCAATAAATTTAGATGTGGTGATCTTAACACATTGCAACACAATAAGAAATATATATTTAATCTCTGCCCCTCATTTCTTATACAGACTTCCTAAATTCCTTATAATTTCCTGAATAATGTGGATAATAGGTGCATCTTACACAGAGGTCCTAAGTCCCCTGGAATTTTCTGGGAGATAGGAATGTCTTTTGTCCTAATGAGACAACT
>RJWJ010023670.1:0-25569 GCA_004363605.1 Indri indri | reverse complement strand
TTATTTATTTTTGTTGCTGCGGCGATTGCTTTGGGGTTCTTCTTCAAGAATTCCTTGCCTAAGCCGATGTCTGAAAGGGTCTTCCCAACATCTTCATTAAGAATTCTTAAGGTTTCATGCCTTAGGTTTAAGTCTGTTATCCATCTTGAATTGATTTTTGTGAGAGGTGAGAGGTGGGGGTCCAGTTTCAATCTTCTGCGTGTGGCTATCCAGTTTTCCCAGCACCATTTATTGAAAAGAGATTCTTTTCCCCAGTGTATGCTTTTGTCAGCTTTGTCAAAGATTAGATTACCATATGCAGATGGTTTCATCTCTGGATTCTCAGTCCTGTTCCAGAGGTCAATGTCCCTGTTCTTGTTCCAATACCGAGCTGTTTTAGTTACTATAGCCTGGTAGTACAGCTTGAAGTCTGGTAGACTAATACCTCCCAGTTTATTCTTCTTACTTAAGATTTCTTTGGCTTTTCTGGTTCCATACAAAGCGTAGAGTTATTTTTTCCAGATCGGAGAAGAATGATAATGGGATTTTGATAGGAATTGCATTAATTCTGTAGATCACTTTAGGTAGTATGGACATTTTAATGATATTGATTCTACCAATCCATGAACAAGGTAGGTTTTTCCATCTGTTTACATCTTCTATAATTTCTTTTTTTAGTGTTTCATAATTCTCCCTGTATAAGTCTCTTACATCTTTCATTAAATATATTCCTAGGTATTTAATTTTCTTTGAGGCTATTGTAAAAGGAATTGCGTTTTTGATTTGATCTTCAGCTTGACTGTTGTTGGCATATATGAATGCCACAGATTTGTGTGTATTAATTTTGTAACCTGAGACTTTGCTGAATTCATTTATCAGTTCTAGGAGTCCCTTAGATGAGTCCTTGGGGTTTTCTAGGTATAATATCATATCATCAGCAAAGAGCGAGAGTTTGATCTCATCTGTCCCCATTTGGACACCTTTAATATGTCTCTTAACTCAATTTTGGCAAGTTAAATTCTTGTAGGGATATGTAGATTTTGATCAGTTTTCTACT
Source organism: Indri indri (assembly GCA_004363605.1). Lineage (NCBI taxonomy): Eukaryota > Metazoa > Chordata > Mammalia > Primates > Indriidae > Indri > Indri indri. Next base: position 24,533 of record RJWJ010023670.1, on the reverse strand, counting down.
CCTTTCTGATCCAGGGTTTTGTAAGGGAACAAAGAATTATCTTTCCACTTTTGTTTGTGTTATATTATGTCCTGTTGGTACCTGTCTCACCAGGGTCTTTTATCCAGATTCTATTTTAAGTTATATACCAACTTGTATATTTATTTAAATAAAATAATCAAATGAGCCAATTAATCTGTAATAACAAAAGAGTAACATGTGTTTTTCCTGGTGCTCACAAATTGAAAGAAGTAATTAAAGATATTTAAAACTACAAATTTGTTTATGAGACAAAAGTTTTGATTTTTGAAAAATATTTTTTATTCTTACCTTGCCCATTTCTCATTGTTCTCATTAGACCAGAACAGTTTGCTATATTTGCGGTTAAATAGGATACTGACCATCAGCGTCCTAACAGGTCTTCTGATAGAAAGATTTGGCCATGTTCCTTCAAACCAGACATAAATTGTGTTGAACAAAATATCCACAGTGTCCATATTAATGACAGAAGTTTTACAGCTATCTAAGTGGCTCAATCTATTTCCTGCTAAATTACTCACCCAACTCCCCTTCATCAATATCCAGTCAAAGGAAAAACTGCCTTATTTGTACATGGAAAGACAAGACTATGAAAAACTGAAAGAAAATTTTGTGTCCTATTTATCTTTGTATATTTAGCTTTCAGCACAAACTAAATTGCTCAGTAATGCTTGAAACAAATAGTAAATGTAAACAGTTGGAAAGGGGCATAGAAGAAACAGAATTTTCTCTCATTCCAACTTTTTTCTTGGGAAGTTTGGGATGAGAAATGAATCCAGCTGAATAATTTAGTGGCATATGCCCTTTTAAAGCTATGAAAGCTTTCCGATGATATAAATGTTTAGAAAATATCTATAATGAGTTACACTAAATTAACTAGGCTTAGGAGATCCCAGGGTACATATTTTTCAGAAGCAAAATTGTGGTTTGATTTAAAAACATGGTGGTCATCAGGAAAAACCCAATGTTTGGAAAACTGAACTTAAACCAAAAGTTTATTTTACACATCCGTGTTCCATAATGATGCTTGTGAAAAGAAAATCATGTTCGACATGATTAGACACAAATAACAGTAGCAGATAAAATATTACCTGAGTGTTTAATAATATATCTTTATGGATAATAAAGTTGTGTGAAAGTTTTAAAGTGTTCAATAATGAGTCCCTAGTACAATTAGTTACAAATGACATCTCAAAGTTGCCAATTTCCATATAAAACAAAATCTCACCATGTATTTATAAAAAGTAACAACAAAAACCAAAACAGGCAAAAGAAAAACCATTTTCTTCCTCGAAGATATGAAAACTTTTAAATACTTTTTTAAATGCACAAATCAAAATTGTTTGGTTACAGAGAAGGTACATTTGTCAGGTGAACAAGATGACTTCCTATCATTAAAAGGCATTAAGGCTAAAGCTGTTGCATACCATCTAATTTTGCACAAACTGTGAAAGATATGAAACTCTTTTATTTCACTCAATGTCATCAAAGTAGGGATTTAATTGGCTACAATGTAGTTCAATTGATGCAATAAAAAGTATCATCGATTATAATCACTATAGAACGATAATGGCAACCATTTTTTACTGTATTGGCAGGCAAAATTGAATTTTCTTCGTCTCAGGTCACTTACCACCCAAATGAGCAGTTGTTAATAGAACCAGATCATTAGCTCCTGCCGTACTGATTTCTGTGTCACTGCCTGAGTGCACATTTCAATGGACAGAGAATGTTCCAGAATGGGTTCTTCTAGTACACGAGGAAAAAGTGTGGTGAGTTTTGATAAATGGCTCCATTTATAGCATGAAGAATTACCTAACTGAAAATGCTGACCACTGAGTTGGGAAGGCTAATGACTGAGAAAAAAAAAAAATGTTGGTTCATACCTGTCAAAGAATTAGGAGAAAATGTAAATTATTCAAGATAAGGCAACTAATAATAATAATAATAGTAATAAAATAGTATTAATAATCACACAACAAAGAGTTAATCATTATTGAAAACCTACTCTGTTCAAGCAATATGTTAAATGGTTTATATACACTAGCTTGATTAGCCCTTATAACAATACTCTGAGGTAAATATTGTAATTTCAAATTTAATGATGAAGAAACTGAGGCTGAGAAGCAATAATACATTTAACAGAGGTTACAAATGGATAATGCAAAACCCAAATCCCTTCTGACTGCCCAGGAGACCACATTGCTTTTGAGTAGTAATACCCAATAATATTTTTTCTCTGTTATTTTGAATGTATGTGTTTCATTTGTGTGCCACTATTGTTCATGGAAGTAATTCTATTTATTGCTAATGTCTCTTTCTTGGACTTTAAGAGAATTTAAAAATCAATTAGGTTACACTAGTGGCTCAATTTTTTTTGAGAGAATAGATGAATAAATGAAGGATTGAGTGATTTATGGTTTCCAGCAATATAAACATTGGATGATATTAACGGGATCTCAAACAAATTAGAGCCAAACTATACTTTACACTTTAATACTTAGCTGAAAAGCCATGGGTTAAATAAATTGGTATAGTATTCAAAATATATGATGGAATCTTTTAGTGAATTCTTTTGTAGGGTGAAAAATTCTTGACTTACATTTATCATTTTTATAGACTTGTTTTCAGTGAACTACAATCAACTTTATAAATATGCACATATTCTCTTAGTGATTGAAGGAGCAAAAGAAAAATTTGAGGATTGTAAAGGAGTAAAGCAGAGATTATACAACTGGTAGTGAACAAACACACACACACTCTCACACCCTATAGTTGACACTTGAAATGGGAGTTAGGATCACTGACACCTACGCAGTTGAAAATCTCTATATAATTTTTGACTCCCCAGAAACTCGACTACAAATAGCCTACTGTTGACTGAAAGCCTTACATAGTCAATTAATATATATTTTGTATGTTATATGTATTATATACTGGGTTCTTATAATAAAGTAAGCTAGAAAAAAAGAAAATGTTATTAAGAAAATAGCAAGAAACAGAAAATATATTTATCATTCATTAAATGGAAGTGGATCATTATAAAGGTCTTTATCTCTATTATCTTCCTGAGGAGGAGAAAGAGAAGGGGTTGGTCTTGCTGTCTCAGGGGTAAAAGAGGCAAAAGAAAATCTACATGTAAGTGGACCTATGTAGTTCAAATCCACATTATTCAAGGGTTCATTCTACTTTGTGATTAGCATTTGAAGCTCAAAGTGTGGAGGCAGATGGCCGCAGGTAGATAAGCAGGAGTCGGTGCATGCACGCACACAAACACACACACGCACACACGCACACACACAATGAGCTGTGGTTGGTTCGATGAATTCCTGCATCCCTAAGTAGACCAATTTACTTCTAGATCCTTCTGTAAGAGACATACCCATCATGGGGGAGGGATATATGCTTCCGTGTGGAAGGGGAAATGTGACGAATGGAACAAATAATATAGGAAAATCACTCAGTCTTATATAGTTTTATATAAGTGGCTTTTTAAAAAATTCAAAATGTACCTGTCCATAGGTAGTGCTCCAGCAAAGGTACAAACTCTTTCAAACAAAGAAAATAAAATCTAGGCAGATTCGGCCTGTCAAAACATACACGCACAAATATACACCAAAAAGCAGAAGCATATATTATATACTTAATTAAAAATTAAAAACATGTACTTAGTTTGACAAAATATTCAATACAGTATTCCCTCAAAGCACAAATTCCTGTGTTTATTTCATTTAATTAACTTGCCTCAGGCAAATTCATTTTCTCTTGGCACCACCTCTCTTCCTCTGTCTCAGCATCTTGTGTCCTACCTAATATTCTACAGAGGAAGCTTTTCTGCCCACACCCTTGCACTCATTTTTGATACCACCCTCTGTTTGCAACTACATTTATGGCCGAATTGATATCAAACTGCAGTGTAGGAACAGGCACCCGTGTTCCATGGGCCATCACTCTTCTTTATTGTAAGAATATAGTCTATAATATATATAAAAAACAAAATATGTATTAATTGACTGTTTATGTTATTGGTAATGAATATATACATGAATGAATGTAGCTTAGGAGGTACAGAAACTAGAGAAAAGTTATACTGAGTACAATCAAAGGCATGAAAACAAAAAGATTCTTTAGTCAGCTACAGAAGGAAAATTCTTGCACAAATAGCATGTGTAATGGAGCAGAAACTTTCTTAAGAGGAACTATTAGAGTTCAGAGGACATCTGCTAAAAAGCATTCATTGTTGACTCCTGCACAGTAGTGAACCAGATGCCCCTGAAGTACATAAGCCTTTGTTTCTACCCTTCAGGAGTATGTTGGATGTGGTAATTGTGGAATAGTGTCTATTCACTCATTGTTTTGAACATTTGAACATCTTGAACATTTTATTGAACATTTAACATGGATTCAGAAAAAAATATGTAATATGTGGTCCCTGACCTTAAGGAAAACATCAGGGTAATTGGAGAACTAAGACAGACATACACCTAAATGAAATACTCGTTTAAGACAATGTGTCATGAAGTTTTGAATTTTTGGCATTGGAAATAGACCTCAGAGATTCTCTATTCTAGTGGTTTTCCTCCTATATTCTCAAGACCTAGAATTCCATGAGGCCCTTCAAAAATTAAATGCTAGTTTCCAAGAAAAGATCAAATTCCTCTAAATGTACACATCCTACCATTTTGCAGAGGAGCTGAGTTGATGTTAATATCCCAAGGACACTTGCTAGTAATTATCAGAGCTGAGATCAGAAATAATTGAATGCTAGTGTGTGGTAAAGGTAATAGGTGACTGCTTGGTTTCAGAGGGGAGAGGCATTTGATTAATACACTCATAGTACCACACCACATTCAAATCACTTTCAGAGGCTAAGATCTAAATATCTCAGTTAACCACAAATAGATATATTATGTCAAGGATTGTATGCTGAAAATATTTAATTTTAGAATACTTCATAAGGGCTGAATTTGTCCTTCTATTTTTCTATCATTAAGAGCTCAAGAGCAAGTTATTCCAGAGTACAGCTACATTTCAGTATTTGCCTAAGTAATATGTCATTAGGAAGGTAAACTTGCTGTACGAAGGTCAAATGATTAAATTCAAAGGCAAAAACAAATAACTTTTTGAGTGATCTACTTTTTTCCATAGCTTATGTCCATTTGCAAGAATTATTACAAATTAGCCTTGCTTCATTTTCTTTGTATCTTCAAAATTAATTTTTATAGGCTTAATATATTTGATAAGGATACATAAAGCAGAATGAGTAAACTACACAGAATTTTACAGCTTAAAACTATATTTATATCAGGTTTATGTACTCCTTCACTTAAAGCAATAGTTGAGAAAACACTTTACTGTAGTTGTTTGACTCACAGTACTTGAATTAGATTCATTGTTTAAATTCAGCACTCCCAACTCACAAGTAGTAAAAACAAGTTTCCTGACCACCTACGTATCCCTAACTCCTAAATCTTTAGTTATATTTTTAACTGCATATATGAATATATATAGATTTATATATACACATATGATTATATAGGAATTATGTATTATATAGTAATTTATATATATTTAGCAATATGTATAGACTTACAGTGGTATCTAACTTTTAGTATTTTATAAGGTTAAATTTATATGTTTAAAGTACTTAGCAATGTTTCAAACACTTAGTAAACACTAAAGAGATGATAGCAATTAATATTAAGCACCACATACCAATGGGCCACTGTGCTAGGTACTGTGGATAAAGAGATAAACTGAAACTCCTCAGGAAAATGGAAGACGATACATATATTAAATAATCACTTTAAAAATATAAGCTTAAGAAAAACAGAGTACTCATAATTTACTTTGGTGTAATGGTGGTGGGGGTGGTGGATGGGGAGAAATTTGCTTTAAAATACAAAGAATAGTATAATAAGTAAATAATTTTGTGTTTTCTAATATTTTTGAAATGATTAAATGAAAAATGTGATGTTATGGACCAGGTGCTATGAGAATAGAGTAAATGGTTAGATTGCCCTGTTCTGGAAATCTCAGTTTGAACAGCTCGGAAAAGTGTTTTCTGATTGAGATTCCCTATGAGTTCTCCAATTCTTCCTAGAACTTGGATATAGGTCAATCGAAGATTGTAGAAGGACTTTTAGAGTCCTCGGGTACTGATGCTGAAAAAGATATATCTGTCCTTAATATGATTGGATTTTTTTTCTCTGCTAGGTCAGATATGAGCTCTTTATGTTCTTCATAGGTTCCTTTGCAGTTTTTCAATTGGCACATATGTCTGTCAGTTTATGGAATAATCTACGAAACTAAGAATCACACATGCTGGAATTGCTTTCCATAAACCTCACAAAATTGAGTTTAATTTACTATGAGTTCTTTAAGAGCAATAACTTTGTCTTATTCCTAGGTTTGTTTCTGTTGTTTAGCAGAATGCTTGACAAATAAATGTACTTAATAAATATCTCTGGAATTAAATTCGGTTGTTTTATTTAACAAATATTTTTTGAGTTTCTCCATAATGGGCACTGTGAAAAATACTAAAGGTAAGAATTGGAAAAAAATACAGTTTCGCTCTCAAGGAGCTTACAACTGAATATGGAGACACATAGAAATTAATAATGTATGCGAGGCAGGAAGGGTAAGCACTTTAATAATGGCAAAGCATGAGGAAAGAGAAGAAAGAATACATTAACTGGTCTGGATTAGAAAGTATTTCTGAAAGAAAATTTGAGATATGGCTTAAAGAATGAATAGAATTTGGGTAGGTAAAGAAGAAGGGAAAGTTGAGGGAACTGTATGAGGAAGTACACAGAAGTAAGGAAATATTTGTTGAAAGTTAGGTATGAAGAAGACAGAGTTCACAACAGAACATAAGGTTTAGAAGGGTAGGTTACAACTAGATTGTGGAAAACCTAGAATACATTCTAAAATGTTGCGAACATTTCTATAGGTAATAGGGGATGTTCAAGATTCTCAGGAATAAGAAAGATTTGATCTTCTATCACTTTTTGGGAAGATAAGTGAAAAGACAGTATTGCAGATTAAAAAAAGGTGGAAAAGCTGAGTCTATTTCAGTAATCCAGAAAAATATAATTTTTTTAGGAACTACTATAAGGACAGACAAAATGAAAAGAGTAGGTGCAGATAAGAGAAGTCTTACAGGGGAGCAGCCAAGATGGCAGATGAGAAAACCCGCCAGTCAGAGTGTCTCTGCAAAAAAGACGGATTTTAGAAGAAAGTGAAAAAAATAAACTAGCAGAAAAACATAGATTGGGTGAGTGTCGGAAGGAAGGGTGCCTGAAACTACAGGAGACTCCACGGGAAGATGTCGTGGAGGAAAACTGGAAGGAGAAAGGTCCTTGAGAGGCTTGGAGACCAGTGACAAGGGTAGGTGGAGCAGATAACTTTCCCCTCCCATGCATCTCCGACTGTTGGTGGGCTCCTGAGTGGTTGGAGAGATCTGCCATCACCAGTCCAGAGAGGGCTGCTGCCAGTGACCAGTGAGCCTCTTGTGGAGAGAACACCAGGCTCCCAGCTCCCTGGGGCATCCCCCGGGGTGCAGTCCCAAGCCTATTGGCAGATGCCATGTTGCTCCATTCTCCTTCCCCTTCCTTACCCATGGGTGCCCAGAGAGACAATTTAGCCATCACATGGAGGCATCTCCAAGGAATGGGACCTTTCCTTTTGGGGCCCTACAGCAGACTGAGGGGTAGTCAGACTGCGAGCTCCCTACCCACCAGCCCTCCCAGGTGCAGCTTGCCTGGTGACTCCAGGAGAGTGGAGCAAATCCCGAGATGGAGTGAAATAGATCCAGCTAGGGCACCCTGTAGGTGATTCGAGACCAGCATTCTTCCCTCTGGCAGGATCAGGGATTGATCTCCAGGACCCAGGGGACAGGCCTGCAGACCAGAACCCATATACCCAGGTCATGATCGCACTGCCCCAGGGCACAGAAGGGAGATCTGTGAAAGAGCCTACTGAGGAGTGTGTGCCTTCAGGGGCAGATCAGCATGCCTGAGCGGCAACCCTCCACCCAAAAGAAGGCTGTGTACCCAGTTCAGACTGTGACTGTGGGTAGTGAACCTCCCAGCCCACATCACAGCCAGGGGAGATCCATTGGCCTCAGGTCCTGTTTGCTGGAAGAGGCCTGGGGGAGGCCATGGAGTGGGGGAAGGTGGAAGGGATCAAGACCTGCTCCAGAGCGTGGGTCTCAGACAGTCCCACACCCCAAGCCCAGAATTTTCAGCAGAGTGGAGCCATTTCAGCCCCTCACCCCTCCAGGCAGCTTTGCACAAAAGCAAAGAACAGACCTTTGACCCCTGCTAACAGCAGTTGTGGAGCCTGAGGCAGGCTTACCCAACCCAGCCGCACCCAGACTCACTCCCACACCTGCCCCCACTGAGGTAGAGAATGACACATTTGGCAGTCACAGGGCCTCACCCACCTCCCGAGGCACAAGCGGGCCTCTCCAGAGGAACAAGAGCTGGCTACAGAACCCAAAAGCAGCAATGCAGCTCGATCCTCCTAGCAAGTGCCACCTACTGACAAGGAGGTCATTCTTCACACACTTTTACTGCATCTACTAATTCATCATAAGGGGTGGGGTAGAATCTCACCCACAAACACCACCTACTGGCTCAGAGACTAAACAGGGTGTGTCATTATCCAAACGAAAATCTAAAGGCAAGAAGGAACAACTGATCCAGATGGGAAGGAACCAGCCAAAGAACTCTGGAAGTATGAAGACTTAAATGGAAAGCACACCCCTAAAGAGGAACAACAGCTCCCCAGCAGTGGACATGAACCAAATTCAGAACATTAAAATGACAGAAGTAGAATTTCAAACATGGATTGAAAGAAAACTCAATGATGTGCAACAAAAAATGGATAACCAATACAAAGAAACCACACACACACCCAAAAAACCCCAGGCCTTGGAAGAAAAATTCCCTAAAGAAATTGAAATATTAAATAAAAATTAAACGGGTCTCCTGGAAATGAAGGACGTATTCAGGGAACTAAAAAACACAGTGGAAAGCCTCAAGAACAGGGTAGATCAAACAGAAGAAAGAATTTCAGAGATTGAAGACAACTCTTTCCAATTAAACAAGTCAATCACAGAGAATGAGAAGAAAATTAAGAGAAAAGAAATAAGCCTACAAGAAATGTGGGATTATGTGAAAAAACTGAACCTGAGGGTGATAGGGATTCTGGAAGGTGAAGAAGAAAACACTCAAGAGCTGGATAAGCTATTCGAAGAATTAATAGAGGAGAATTTCCAAGGCCTTGCTAAAAATCTAGATATACAGGTACAAGAAGCTCAACGCACCCCAGGGAGATTCAATGCAAATAGGAAGACACCACATCACGCAGTCATCAGATTGACCAAAATATCCACTAAAGAGGCCCTTCTATGAGCTGTAAGGTGAAAGAAACAAGAAACATACAAAGGAAAGCCCATCAGAATAACTCTAGACTTCTCAACTGAAACCCTACAAGCAAGAAAAGACTGGGGCCCCATTCTCACTCTTCTGAAACAGAATAATGCTCAGCCTAGAATCTTGTACCCTGCTAAACTAATTTTCATATATGAAGAAGATATAAAGACATTCTCAGATAAGCAAAGACTGAGGGAATTCACCAAGACAAGACCAGCTCTCTAAGAAGTACTCAAAACAGAATTACACAAGGATCAGCACAATAAACACTCACAAATGTGAAACCACTCAAAAGTTAAAGATAAAAAGCTAGATTCCACAATGGCTCAAGAGAGAAAACAAAGCAACAAAATGCGACCCAACAGAATGAACAGTAATTCATCACACTTATCAGTTCTCTCAATAACTGTGAATGGCTTGAAGTCCCCTCTCAAGAGACATAGGCTGGCCAAATGGATAAAAAAAAGACAAGCCAAGCATCTGCTGTCTCCAGAAAAGTCATCTAACCTGCAAGGATGCATTTAGCCTCAAGGTAAAGGAGGGGAAACCAATGTTTCAAGCAAATAGAAGCCAAAAGAAGGCTGGTGTGGTAGTTTTGATCTCAGATAACTTAGTTTTTAAATCCACAAAAGTAATGAAAGACAAAGAGGGTCATTATATAATGGTGAAGGGTACAGTTCAACAAGAAGACATAACAATTCTAAATATGTATGCACCCAACTTAGGCACACCTAGATTCATAAAGCAAACTCTACTTGATCTATACAAATTGATAGACAGCAACACCGTAATAGTTGGTGACTTCAACACCCCACTGACAACACAGGACATATCTTCCAAACAGAAAATTAACAAAGAAATAATGGACTTAAACAGAACTCTAGAACAAATGGGCCTGACTGACATTTTCAGGACATTCTATCCAAAAACCACTGAATATATTCTTCTCAACAGCTCATGGGACATTCTCTAAGATTGACCATATTCTAGGACTCAAAGTATGTCCCAAAAAATTTAAAAAAATAGAAATGATACCATGCATCTTCTCAGATCACAGTGGAATAAAAATAGAAATCAATCCCAACAGAAACTCTCATCTCTACACAAAGTCAGGGAAATTAAACAACCTTCTGCTGAACAATTCCTTCATAAATGAGGAAGTAAAGATGGAAATCAAAAGATTCTTTGAACTAAATGACAAAAGTGACACAAGTTATCAAAATCTGTTGGACACAGCCAAAGCGGTCCTGAGAGGAAATTTTATTTCCATAAATGCCTATATCCAAAAGTCAAAAAGAGCAGAAACAGACAAACTAATGAATTGACTCGAAGAACTGGAAAAAGAAGAACAGACTGACCCCAAACCCAGCAGAAGAAGGGAAATTAATAAGATCAAATCAGAACTAAATGAAATTGACAACATGGAAACTATACGGAAGGTTAATAAAACAGTTGTTTCTTTGAAAAAATAAACAAAATTGACAGGCCTTTGGCTAAACTAATGAAAACAGAAAAGAAAAATCTCTAATAAGCCCCATTGGGAAGAAAAAAGAAGTTACAACCGATGTCGTGGAGATTCAAGACATAACTCGTGAATATTACAAAAACCTTTATGCACAAAAACTGGAAAATGTGGAGGAAACGGACAAATTTTTGGAAACACGTAGCTGCCCGAGGCTCAACCAGGAAGAAATAGAATTCCTGAACAGACCAATATCAAGGACTGAAATTGAAACAAACAGCAATAGAAAGCATTCCAAAAAAGAAAAGTCCTGGACCAGATGGTTTCACACACGAATTTTACCACTCCTGCAAAGAAGAACTGGTGCCTATCCTGCAGAAATTATTCCACAGCATGAAGAAAGATGGGTTCCTCCCTAACACATTGTATGAAGCCAACATAACCTTGATACCAAAGCCAGGAATGGATGCAAAAAAAAAAAAAAAAAAAAAAAAAAAAAAAAGAAAAGGAAAAGCACAGACCAATATCCCTCATGAATATAGATGCAAAAATTCTCAGCAAAATTCTAGCTAACTGAATCCAGGTGCTTATTAAGAAAATAATCTATCATGACCAAGTGGGCTTCATTCCAGAGATGCAGGGATGGTCTAACATATGCAAATCTATAAACGTAATTCACCACATAAACAGAAGCAAAAACAAAAACCATATGATTCTCTCAATAGATGCAGAAAAAGCATTTGACAAAATTCAACACCCTTTTATGATAAGAACGCTTAACAAAATAGGCATACACAGGGCTTATCTAAAAACGATACAAGCTGTATATGACAAACCCACAGCAACATCATACTGAATGTGGAAAAATTGAAAGCATTCCCACTTAGAACTGGAACCAGACCAGGTTGCCCACTATCTCCATTTCTATTCAACATAGTGCTGGAAGTCCTGGCCACAGCAATCAGGCAAGAGAGAGGAATTAAAGGCATACGAATGGGTACAGAAGAGATCAAACTCTCACTATTTGCTGATGACATGATATTATATCTAGAAAACCCCATGGATTCAACCAAGAGGCTCCTGGAATTGATAAATGAATTCAGTAAAGTCTCAGGTTATAAAATCAATACACAGAAATCAGAGGCTTTCATATACGCCCATAGCAGTCATACCGATAACCAAATCAAAGACTCAATTCCCTTCACAATAGCAACAAAGAAAATAAAGTATCTAGGAATATATTTAACTAAGGAGGTAAAAGACCTCTATGGGAAGAACTATGAAACATTGAGGAAGGAAATAGCAGAGGACGTAAAAAGCTGGAAAACCATACCATGCTCGTGGGTAGGCAGAATCAACATTGCTAAAATGTCTATACTACCCAAAGTGATCTATAGATTCAATGCAATCCCTATTAAAATACCAAATCATTCTTCACAGATGTAGAAAAATTAATTTTATGCTTCATATGGAATCAGAGAAGACTCCACATAGCAAAAACAATTCTAGGCAATAAAAACAAAATGGGACGTATCAATTTACCAGACTTCAAACTTTATTATAAGGCTGTAGTAATCAAAACAGCTTGGAAGTGGCTCAAAAATAGAGCCATTGACCAGTGGAACAGAAATAAGAACCCAGATATAAAGCCATCCTCATATAGTCATCTAATCTTTGACAAAGCACACAAAAGCATACACTGGGGAAAAGAATCCTTATTCAATAAATGGTGCTGGGAAAACTGGATAGCCACATGTAGAAGACTGAACCAGGATCCACACCTTTCACCTCTCACAAAAATCAACTCATGCTGGGTAACAGATTTAAACCTAAGGAGTGAAACTATTACAATTCTAGAGAAAGATGTTGGAAATACTGTTCTAGACATTGGCCTAGGCAAAGAATTTATAAAGAAGACTCCAAAGGCAATCACAGCAACAACCAAAATAAATAAATGGGGCCTGATCAAATTAAAAAGCTTCTGCACAGCCAAAGAAACTGTCACAAGAGCAAACAGACAACCTACAGAATGGGAGAATATTTTTGCATGCTACAAATCCGATAAAGGATTGATAACTAGAATCTACTTAACTCAGGAAAATCAACAAGAAAAAAATCAAACAACCCTATCAAAAAGTGGGCAAAGAACATGAGCAGAAACTTTTCAAAAGAAGACAGAATAATGGCCAGAAAACATATGAAAAAATCCTCAACATCTCTAATCATCAGGGAAATGCAAATCAAAACCACAATGAGACATCACTTATCTCCAATGAGACTGGCCTTTACCAAAAGGTCCCAAAACAATAAATGTTGGCATGGATGCAGAGAGATGGGAACACTCATACACTGCTGGTCGGACTGCAAAGTAGCGCAACCTCTGTGGAAGGCAATATGGAGATACCTTAAAGAGATACCATTATAAGTACCATTCAATCCACCAATCCCATTACTGGGCAACTACCTAAAAGAACAAAAGTTGCTGCATGAAAAAGACACCTGCACCTGAATGTTTATAGCAGCACAATTCACAATTGCAAAGATGTGGAAACAACCCAAGTGTCCATCAACACATGAGTGGGTTAATAAACTGTGGTATATGTACACCATGGAGTACTACTCAGCTTTAAGAAACAATGGTGATATAGCACCTCTTGTATTCTCCTGGATAGAGCCAGAACACATTCTACCAAGTGAAGTACCTCAAGAATGGAAAAATAAGCACCACATGTACTCACCATCAAATTGGTATTAACTGATCGACACTGAAGCTCGGACTTTGGGGGGGCGCAAGGGCAACATATGTAACCTAAACATCTGTACCCCCATAATATGCTGTAATGAAAAAAGAGGGAAAAAAAAGAGCTCTTACTGTGATAGAAATATTACTTTGTAATTAAATTATTTTCAAGGGAGAGGTATTAAATATAATCTTGCAATTTTTAGCTTGGGTGACTTGAAAGATGATCATTGTTATTAATCAAGATAGGCAATAAAGAAACATAATAATATAGCTTATACGCATATTGCACTTACTGTGAGATCAGCATTTAAGCCACACAATCCACATCTGAGGCATATATGCTATTGTTATCCTCATTTTTCAGAAGAAAATATAAGACTCAGGGAGGCTAAGAAACATTTTTTAAATTTTTAATTATGGGTATGTAATAGTTGTATATATTTATAGGGTACATGTGATCTTTTGATACAGGCATACAATGTGTATTAATCAATTCAGGGTAGTTGGGATATCCATTACCTCAAGCATTTATCATTTCTTGTGTTAGGAATGTTGCAATTCTACCTCTTTTAATTACTTTAAAGTATACTCTAACTTATAGTTCATTTTAATCACTTGGTTGTGCTATCAAATATTTTTAATTCTATGTAACTACATTTTTGTACCCATTGACCATACCCATTTTATCCCCCTCTTCCTGCTACCCTTCCCAGACTCTGGTAACCTTTATTCTACTCTCTGTCTTCATGATATCAGTTGTTTTAACCTCCCACATATGAGTCAGAACATGTAAGATTTGTCTTTCTGTGTTTGGCTTACTTCACTTAACATAATATTCTTCATTTCCATCCATGCTGTTGCAAATGGAAGAATTTTACTTTTTATGGCTATATAATATTCCATCATGTATATGTACCATAATTTCTTTATCCATTCACCCATTGATGGACACTTAGGTTGATTCCATATCTTGTCTATTGTGAATAGTGCTGCAAAAAACAGGGGAGTGCAGGTATCTTTTCGATGTACTGATTTTCTTTCTTTTGGACATAAACCTAGCAGTGGAATTGCTGGGTCATATGGAAATCCTATTTTTAGTTTTTGAGGAGCCTCATACTGTCCTCCATAGTGGTTGCACTACTTTGCATTCCCACTAACAGTGTAGAAGTGTTCCCCTTTCTCAACATCCTCACCAGCATGAGCTATTGCCTGTCTTTTTAATAAAAGCCATTTTAACTAGGGCGAGATGATATCTCATTGTAGTTTTGATTTACATTTCTCTCATGAATAATGAGGTTGAGCATTTTTTAATATACATGTTGAATATTTCTGTGTCTTCTTTTGAGAAATGTCTATTCAGATCATTTGCCCATTTTTAAAATCGGATTAGTTGATTTGTTCCTATTGAGTTGTTGGAGCTCTTTACATGTTTTAGTTATTAGTCCCTTGTCAGATGGGCGGTTTGCAAATATTTTCTCCCATTCTGTGGGTTGTGTCTTCCCTTTGCTGACTATTTCCTTTGCTGTGTAGAAGCTTTTTTTGCTTGATGTGATCCCATTTGTCCAATTTTGCTTTCATTGTCTGTACTTTGGAGATAGTTCTCAAAAAGTTCTTGCCCAGACCAATATTTCCCCCGAAGTGTTTCCCCAATGTTTTCTTTTAGTAGTTTCATTGTATCAGACATTAGATTTAAGTCTTTAATCCATTTTGATTTGACTTTTATATATGGGGAGAGATAAGGGTCTAGTTATTAATACAATCTATTGCATATGGATATCCAATTTTCCCAGCACCATTTATTAAAGAGAATGTCCTTTCCATACTGTATATTCTTGGCAACTTCATTGAAGATAAGTTCACAGTAGCAGTGTGGATTTATTTTTGAGTTCTCTATTCTGTTCCATTGGTCTGTGTGTCTGTTTTTATGCCAGTACCATGCTGTTTTGGTTACCACAACTCTGTAGTGTAAGTTGAAGTCAGGTAATATTATTCCTCCCGTTTTGTTCTTTTTGCTCAGGATGTCTTTGGCTATTCTGAGTATTTTGTGATTCCATATGCATTTTAGAACTTTTTTCTATTTCTGTGAAGAATGTGATTGACATTTTGATGGGGATTGCATTGAATCTGTAGATTGCTTTGGGTAGTATGGACATTTTGACAATACTGATTCTTCCAATCCATTAGCATGGACTATCTTTCCATTATTTTGTGTCTTCCTCAATTTCTTTCATCAATGTTGTATAGTTTTCATTGTAAAGATCTTTCACTTGAGTTAAGTTTATTCCTAGGTATTTTATTTTGTTTTTAGCTATTTCAGATGGGATTACTTTCTTTGTTTCTTTTTCAGATTGTTTAGTTTATATATAGAAATGATACTGATTTTTGTATATTTTGTGTCCTGCAGCTTTATTAAATTTGTTTATCAGTTCTAAATTTGTGTGTGGGTATGTGTGTGTGTGTGTGGAGTCTTCAGTTTCTTTAGATATGAGATAACGCCATCTGTGAACAAGAATACTTTGATTTCTTTCTTTTCAATTTGGATGCCCTTTATTTCTTTCTCTTTTCTGATTGCTCTATCTAGAGCTTCCACTACTATTACTATATTGAATAACAATGGTGAAAATGGACAGCCTTGTCTCATTTCAGTTCTTATAGGAAAGGCTCTCAGATTTTTCTGATTCAGCATGATACCAGCTGTGGGTCTGTTATATATGGCTTTTATCACATTGAGTTATCTTCCTTCTATACTCATTTTTTTGAGAATTTTTATAATCATGAAAGGATGCTGAATTTTATCAAATGCCTTTTCAGCATCAATTGAAATGATCGTGTGATTTCTGTCCTTGTTTCTGTTGATATGATGTATCACATTGATTGATTTGTGTATGTGGAACCATTCTTACATCCTAGGGATGAATCCTACTTGATCATGATGAATGATCTTTTTAATATGTTGTTAAATTTTGTTTGCTAGTATTTTATTGGAGAGTATTACATCTATGATCATTAGATGTATTGGTCTATAGTTTTGGTTTTTTTTTGTTGTTGTTGTTGTGTCTTTGTCTAGTTTTGCTATCAGAGTGATACAGGCCTTGTAGAATGAGTTTGGGAGTATTCCCTCTTCTTTGATTCTTTGGAAAGATTAAGTAGGAATGGTATTAATTCTTTGAAGGCTTGGTAGACTTTAGCAGTGAAGCCATCAGTACTTGGGCTTTCCTTTAGTGGGAGACTTTTTATTATTGCTTCTATCTTATTACTTATTATTGGTTTATTCAGGTTTTGGATTTCTTCTTGAATCTACCTTGGTAGGTTTCCTACCTAGGAATTTATCCATTTTCTCTAGGTTTTCCAATTTACTGGCATATATTTGCTCATAGTAGTCTTTCATTACTTGGATTTCTGTAGTATCAGTTGTAATGTCTCCTTTTTTACCTCTGATTTTATTTAAGTCTGTTCTCTTTTTTTCTTAGTGTGGCTAAAGGTGTATCAATTTCGTTTATATTTTCAGAAAACCAACTTTTCATTTGGTTAATCTTTTGTATTGTTTTTTCATTTCAATTTCATTTATTTCTTTTCTGATTATTATTTCTTGCACTACTTTTGAATTTCATTTGCTCTTGTCTTTCTAGTTCTATGATATGCATCTTTATGTTGTTTATTTAAAGCTTTTGTACCTTTTTGATGTAAGCGCTTATTGCTATAAACTTTCCTCTTATTATTGCTTTTGCTGTATCCCATAGGTTTTGATATTTTGTTTTGTTTTGAGCAATTTTTAAATTTTCCTCTTAATTTCTTTATTGACCCACTGGCTATTCAGGAACATATTGCTTAATTTCTGTGTGTTTGTATATTTTCCAAAGTTCCTCTTGTTACTGATTTTAGTTTTGTTCCACTTTGGTCAGAGAAAATACTTGGAATGATATCAGTTTTTTGAATTTTTTAAAAATTTGTTTTGTGGCTTAACATATGGTCCATCCTTGAGAATGATCCATGAACTGAGGAGAAAAAAATGTATTCTGCAGCTGTTTAATGAAACATTCTGTAAATATCTATTAGGTCCATCTGGTCTGTAGTGCAGGTTAAATACCATGTTTCTTTTTCAGTTTTCTGTCTGGAAGATCCATCCAATGCTGAAAGTGTAGTATTGAGATCTCTAATGCATAACATACTGGGGTTTATCTCTTTAGTTTTGATAATATTTGCTTTATATATCTGGGTACTCCAGTGTTGGGTACATATACATTTAGAATTGTTATATCCTCTTGCTGAATATATCCCCTTTTCATAATGTAATGACCTTCTTTTTCTCTTTATATAGTTTTTATCTTTAAATCTATTTTATGAGATAGAAGTATAGCTACTCCTATTCTTCTTTGGTTTTCATTTGCATGAAATATATTTTCCATCCCTTTATTTTCAGTCTATATATGTCTTTAGAGGTGCCTTGTGTTTCTTACAGACAATATGTGGTTGACTCTTGTTTTTTAATCCATTTAGCCACTCTGTGTCTTTTTATTGGAGAGTTCATTCTGTTCACAGTGTTATTATTGATAGGTAAGGGCTTACTACTGACATATTGTTATTTGATTTTTGGTCGTTTTGTGGTCTTCTCTTTCTTTCTTCCTTCGTGTCTTCCTTGGTTAAAAGTGATTTTCTCTGGTAGTGTGTTTTAATTTCTTGCTTTTTAATTTTTTGTGTATCTGTGGCAGGTTTTTTGATTTGAGGTTACCATGAGGCTTGCAAAAAATGTTTTATGACAAATTATTTTAAACACATGACAAGTCTTTTTACAAACAAACAAACAAAGAAAGGAAAATCTAACAGAAATTCTACCCTTTAACTCCATCTGCCCCTCATTTTTAAATGTTTTGTTATTTCCATTCATATCTTTTCATCCTATCCATCTTTAAAAAGTTGTTATAGTTATCTTTGATAGGTATGTCTTTGAGTCTTCCTCCTCAAGATATAAGTGGTTATACACCACAATTACAGCATTAGAATATTCTGTATATGTGTACTTACTGTTACCAGTGACTTTTATACCATCAGATGATTTCTTATTATTCATTAATGTCCTTTCCTTTCATATTGAAGAACTCCTTTTAGCATTTCTTGTAGGACAGGTTTGGCATTGGTGAAATCCCTAAGCTTTTGTTTGCCTGGGAAAGTCTTTATTTGCCCTTCATATTTGAAAAATTTTTTTTAAGATATAATATTCTAGGGTGAAGGGTGTTTTTCCTTCAGCACTTTGAGTATGTCATTCCACTCTTTCCTGGACTGTAATGAAAAGTCTGCTGCCAGACATATGAGAGCTACTTTTTATTTTTTTCTTTTTTCTTGCTTCCCTTTGGAATTTTCTTTTTTTCTTTTGTCTTTTATATCAGAATATTACAAGGGTACAAACGTTTTGGTTACATAAGTTGCTTTTGTATCATTTAAGTCAAAGAATGTTATCTTTATCCGTCACCTTTGGGAGCTTGATTATTAAGTAAGTGCTTATTAGTCTTGTTTGGGTTAAATATGCTTTATGTTCTATGTCCTTCTTATACCTAAATTTTTATATCTTTTTCTAGGTTTGGAAAGTTCTCTGTTATTATTTCTATGAATAAACTTTCTATGCCCATGGTGTAGGCAATGCAGGACTGTCTTTTCCGCCCTCTTCAGTGCCTCTTTCCTTGATATAATGTTAAAACCAGGTACTGTGATTTCTCACCTGATTTTTGGTTCTTCTGAAGGTTCTTGCTTGCATGGATAGTTGTTGAATTTGTTGTTTATGCAGAGGGATGATTGCTAGAGGTTTCTATTTGGGCATCTTGCTCCACCCCCTCTCAAGAAACTTGCATGGATTAGAAGAGCTGGTTAGCATCAGAACTGGGACTCAAACTCATGAAAACTCATACCTATGTCACACAGCTGAGACAGAAAAACAGTTGAGTTTTTAAGGCACTGAATTTGCAGTATTGTCTAGTCATCAATGTGGAAATGTCCTGCAAGCAATTCATGGAAATTTGAGTTTCTCATTTAAGAAAATGATTAGAGTTGGACCCATCTATAGTGCCATCTTGGAAAACTGAGAGCACAGGTATGCTAAAAATAAGCCAGAACAGCAAAGTGCTTGATCTGAAAATGTGAAGACTATGTATTAACCTTTTTCTATTGCTAGGTAACTGATTTACATTTTTGTAAATCCAAATACTCTTTTCTCTTATGCTTCTTTAATTTCATTAAAAAAAAAAACAGCTCTGAAAATATGAGATTTAGTCTAGGTAGATAATAATTTAAAAATTTTAATCTGATGAAAGGACATATACTGCCTTAGATGTGATTGTATATGAACATAAAATTCTTTTTGAACTCTAGCTAGCCTCTCTCCCATATAGCATTTTTAAGTTGAACTCTCACTCATCGTATCTCTGTCTCCTTGGCATATTGTTATCCAGTGCTATGAAAAGATAGGCACTTCAAGAGAAAGCACATTAGTTAAGCATCAATTGCAACTTAATGGGCCAAGGTATTTGAATGATATTCTACAATGACATTATAAATCTTTTCTTTAGACTGTTGGGGGAATATGCTGCACCTCACTGAAAATCTCTGATGTGACTTTGATTATCAATAATCCTTTCATGGAAGAGCCAATTGAATAGAAAGATATATTCTGAGAACAAATCATCCAGAATGAAAGCAGAAATACAATAATATAATGGGCTCAATATTGGGATAAACATAGTCTGTTTTGAAAAAGATATGACTAAGAGAAATGGAAAGAGGAAAAGGGAGAGGGAATGAGAATTAATATGAACACATGAATCACAAATGCTGTGTTATTTTTCTGTCTTCTTTACTAGATGTTCACATCATTCTATCTTCAATCAAGTGAATAGCAGGTGGCATTTTTATATGGCTGAAAGGGAAGACTAAATCAGCCAAGCGGGTAATAGCTAGCTGTAAGCCTGGCCAGTCTTACCCAGCAATGGCAAAACTCTGCCTGCATAACTGGGCTTAAATATGATGCCCTCGGCCCATTTTTCTCTTGGTTATAGTATACAAAGTACTAATGTTCGCAAGTGCACAGGCACAGGCAGAAGAGATAATTCAAAGAGGAACAGGATAAGACTGCAAATTCAGGAGCACAGAAAAGAGGCACTAACATTCTTCTATCACCTGATACCTGTTTAAGATGACATACGCTCTTGAAATTTATAGGAGAACTGTGCATCTAAGAGGAAAATGTCATAGAAACTGAGTGACTAAAATTCCTACTGAGATATAATGATTAGTAGAAAATGTTTCATAAAATAAGAAATTGCTTAGAAGATACAAAGCGGAAAGATAAAAGAGCTCTGAATGTCTGAAGGAAGGAAAAGTGCTTGATTCTTTTATACTTCTTTTGATAAATATTCATTCATTCAACACATTACTTGAGCACCTTTTGCATACCAGTCAGTAAACTAGGCACGGGAGATTCAGCAGTTGAATAATGGATTAAAATCTCTATTCTCAAAGAGTTTAAATTCTGGTGACGTTTTGGGGGAGAGGAGAGAAGGGTTCAGAGAAACATAAAGTGAGTCAAATAAGTAATTAAAATATAAAATATGTCAGATGATTCAAAACACTATGGAGAAAAACAGAGAAGGTAATAATGGAGAGAAGCCTGTGATTTTAAACAGGGTGTTTCGGGTAGCTTCACTAAACAGGGGGCATTTGGGCAAAGACCAAGAGTAGGCAAGGCAATGAGCCACATGGACATGAGGGAAAAGAGCATTTTAGGTTTAGGGAAAAACACATGCAAAGCCCTGAGGCAGGAGTGGGCCTGGCATATTTGAGGAGCACTAAGGACAGTGTGGCTGGGGCAGAAGGAACAACAGGGAGGATCAGAGGAAGTGAGATCAGAGATCCAAGGGGAAAGTTCACCCTTCCTAGAACTTTGCAGGCTGCTGTGAGGAATTTGCTTTTATTATGAGTAACACAGGAAGGTATGCTTCTGTGTTAAGTGGATTGTGGGGGACAAGAGCAGGAACAGGGAGGTAAGTTAGGAGGTTGTTGATTAATCCAGATGAGAGACAATGATGGAGGTGGATAACTGTGGTCAGATCTTGGATGTATTTGGAACAGATATGTGGATGGATTGGATGTGGCATGTGAGAGAAAAATCATGGGTTTTTTTTTATATATATTAATAACAATTGGAATGATAGTATTGCCATTTACTTAGATGGGGACTTCTATAGCAGATGGAAGTTTTGGCCAGGTGTGATGACTCAAGGTATAATCCCAGCACTTTGAGAGGCTGACCTGGAAGATCGCTTGAGTCCCGGAGTTCAAGACCAGACTGGAGAACACAGCTGAGACTCTGTCTCTACAAAAATTTTTTAAAAATTATAGTCAGGTGGGTGGTGAGTGTCTGTGGTCCCAGGTTCTTGGGAGGCCGAGGCTGCAGGATCACTTGAGCACAGGAGTTAGAGGCCATAATGAGCTATGATTCTGCCACTGCACTCTCTAGCTTAAGTATAGAGTGAAACCCTGTTTCTAAAACAAAAACAAAAAAACAAAAACAAACAAAAAATTGGACCCCCAAATGGAGGTGCCAACATTATTTTTACTTATACCTTTTTTAAATACATAAATTCGGAGATCAGGGAGAACTCTGGCCTGAACACCATTGTTAGCTGGTATTTAAAACTATAAGATTGGGTAAGACCAACAAGGGAATATGTATAAAAAGGGAAGAGAAATCGTCCAAATGCTGAGACCTGGAACATTATGACATGAAAAGTTAAGGAAGATGAGAAATAATGAGCAAAACGGTCTGATGTGAAAAGGCCAGTCAGGAAAAAATAGATCAGAAGAGTGTGAAATTTAGAAAATTGAGAAAAGAAATTTTATTTTGTTTTCTCTCCCATGGGACGGAGTGATCAATGGATCAATGGTGACAAACATTACTAATAGGTCAAATAGAATGAAAATGGATTTAATCATTGGATTAAGCAAATCAGAAATTATTGCCTACCTTGAATGATAGAAGTCCCAGTGGAGTGGTAAGAGGGAAACGTCTAAATTAGTTGGTTTTAAGAATGTTAATATATATATATCTGTATGTATATACGTATGTATGTATGTTAGGTTCATACTTTGGAAAAGAAATTTATTTCTCATAAAGGGTAGCAACCTGTAAGGTGGCCTTTCTAACAGGTTGGGAAGCAGAGCCCCAGCCAGAAGCCAGGCACATGTGCTTCCAAGAAGAGACAAAAGGGAATAGGATTTTACAGTGTGCAGAGTGGTCAAATATACATATTTAACAAGCTGTAGGTGGAATCATGAATATTTATGAAAGAAAATCATATGCATGTAATGTTTTATCTCTCCCATCCTGTCATGGCTGGGAACTCAGTTTTAAGGTGTTTCTGGGCCCTCCTTGGCCGAGAGGGGTCCATTCAGTTAGCAGAGGGTTTAGAATTTTATTTTTAGTTCACAAGACAAAACAAGAGTTGCCAAATTGGAGAAAAATAAGTGTAAATAAATCTTTCAAAAGCTTTAGTTGTATTAAGTGATAAAACTGGAAAGTCAGCTAGAGAAGAAATGTTGTTTCTGAAAAGAGAGGGGCTTTTAGGAGGGGCAGAGGAGCAGAAATTATAACGTGCTGTGTGATGACAGAAGCGAACCAACAGAGCAGGACAGGAGCTGGTGACGCAGGAGAGTGAGTAAAAACTGTAGGGGCAGTGGCCTTACACAGGGGAGAAGGAATAGGCTGGAGTTCAAAAGTGGAAGTGGAGGTTCTGTCTAGGGGCTGGAGCATTTTAACAGCGTGAGGCAAGGCAGTGGGAGGGCAGAGTGCACGGGCACACACGTGGGGAACGATGGATAGGTGGGGTGTTAGGGCTGTGTGGAAGCAAAACTGAAACAAAATCATTAGTTGAGAGTGACTATGGGAGAAGCTTTTGGAGATTTAGAAAAGAGAAGACATGAAGTACGGTAGCTGCCTTGGAGCTGGGAGAGTGCATTACAGAAATTTAACACAACCACAGGCCTGGAGTGGCAAACTTCACTCAGTCAAATCTGATGGCCAGAGTGCAGTCTCTTGGGCCCACCTAACTACAAAAGTCTAGGAAAAGTAATGTTAACACAGTGCCAGGTAAAAGAGTAAAAACACACGATCAGTCAGCATAACCGTTCTCTGTTACACCAAGGACCTTACAGGCCAGGATGCTGAAAGTATCATAACGTGCATGTTATGGGGATATAAACATGTTTTTTTTTGCGGGGGGGGATTAATTTTTAAGATTGTATGATGCTGTGATGTCCTGGAGGCCTTGCAGACCCAGGGAGTGACTGGCCCTTCCAGGGCTAGCAAATTCTTAAAGAAGCAAACAACATGAGTGTTAATACACCTTTGATATGCAAACCAACCAATCCAGAACACAAACCCCCATCACTTCCTTTATCAGACTCTTACTGGCTAAGCCAATATTTTCCCTGCCCTAAATCACCCCGGGGCTAGGTACTGACAAGTAGGGGCCGTCCCTATAGCCCAGACTCCACCCAAATCATTCAAACTATCTATCCTAAATTTGCTAAGTTTACCTCCCCCCCCCCCCTTGCCCATTCTTTCCCTAAAGGCTCTGGCCCCTGCTTCTCCTCCTCCTTCTGCCTCCTCACCCTCATCCTTCTCCAGTGGGCCTGCATGGTATTGTGCGCTCCCTTCTTCTGGGAACTGGCAGCAACAAACTATCTTTACAATGACAATCATCTCCTGATCTGTTGTCCTTACCACACCTGAGTAAAACCAAAATCCCGGGTACATTTTAATTCAGTAGGTACCAAGAGTGTGATAGGAGTAGTATAAGAGAAACTGCCAGTGAGTCAGGATCTA
>RJWJ010023669.1:0-25585 GCA_004363605.1 Indri indri | reverse complement strand
CTGAAGGAATATGTGAACGTGTTGGTTTGCATTTCATATGCTGTTATACACCGGAAGGGCCTCTGAAAGACAGTAGCGGCTGTATCCCACAAGGCGCCGCGTTTCTCAGACCTAAAGGTTTGGATTTGCTTTGTAAAGCACAAGTGAATCTGTTAAAAACTACAGGCTGAGAGCTGACAATGGAGTGCCCTCCGGAACAAACAGCAGACAGCTTCCCGAATGGCTAAAGCAAAGCTCTTGTTTAAACCACTCTAGACTACCTGTCTCCATCCACAATAACCTAATAAACATGGAGCCAACATATCTCTGTTTACCCCCTCTGCTAAATGATAAAGTTACCTTAGAATTTAGAAGTTAACCTTTGAAAGACTTTGTAACTGTTTGCTCGCTAGATAAAATTTGTTAAAGAATCTGTAGAAGCCTTCCGTAGAAGCCTCTTGAAAATCTGTTAACCTGAGAGGAACTACCTGCTGTTACGTAAATCTGTTACCCCTGTCAATTATTCACTATTCCCTATAAATTACCATGTAAGACCTCATTCGGGGCTTTTTTTGGAGACCAACGGAGAGGTCCGAGCCCCCTGAGCTACCGCTTTGCCTATAATCTTTATAAACTTATAAAACTATATCTTCGTCTCAGTGTATTCTTTTATTTCTTCCATTTTCCATTTTTCTCTATTATTTTCTTATCCCTTGCAACTCTACCAAAGGGACCCGGCTTTTTGTGGGGAGCATTGGCCACGTTCCCCACAAAACATTCCCACCGTGAGCACGTGCTGCAGGTTCCCTGCTGATGGCTTCACAGGGCTGTGCCCCCAGCCCCAGCTGCTGCAGCTATTGGCTGCAAACGGCTCACACCTGTGCCCTCGGCACACCTATGCCCTCCTCTAAAGGCATGCTCTTGGCTGAGGAGGTGCCTGGGAGGTCGTGGCCACCCCCGAGGCCAATGACTGCACTAACTAAGGAGGATGACAGCCCAGCCCCTTGCCTTTGGAGGAACCACCTCTTGGGGTGATTTATGCTCCAGAGTTCCCCATGGGGTCAGGCTGAGCCTGGACTTCTCCCGAAACCACATCTTTCCCCAGCATTCCCCCGACTGGGTTTTTCCTGAGAGCTCTCTTAAGAAATCCTTTGCACAAGGATCTGCAGCTCAGGTTCTACTTCCAAGGGGCCTGACTGCAAAGCCTTCATCTGCTTTCTTTACAGAATGCTGGAATTTAAAGGGTCCCTCCAGGCAGGAGTTTATCCTCATTTTTAGGTGTCTGCTCCACCTTGGAACTCTTCCAAGCAGTGTCCCCCTCCCCCACCGTGACTGTGGAAAACCTCCTCACCGTGTGCATGGGAGGGACCCAGAGTGGCCATGTGAGTGTAGGTGCTGTCGATCCAAGCGTCCCAAATGGCTCTGTCCATGTCACGTCTGCAGGGTAAGGTCAATGGGAAAACCATGCTTGTTCAGCCTCAACAGGCCAAAGGCTGAATCCCACCTGTATTCATTTCCCAGGGCTGCGGAAACAAAGTACCACAAATTGGGTGACTTAAAACAACAGAAATGTATTGCCTCACAGTTCTGGAGGCTGAAAGTCCAAAATCAAGATATCGGCAGTGCCGTGCTCCCTCTGAAACCTGCAGGGAAGAATCCTCCTTTGATACTTGTAGCTTCTGGTGTTTGCCAGTAATTCTGGCATTTCTTGGCTAGTATAATAGATGCATCACCCCAATCTCTGCCTCTGTTGTCACGTAGCCATCTACTCCTGTGTGTCTCCTCTATTCTTGTGAGGCCACCATTCATATTTGATTAAGGGCCCAGCCTACTCCAGTATGACCCCATCTTAACTAATCACATCTGCAATGACCCTATTTCCAAATAAGGTTATATTTTGAAGACCTGGGGTTAGGACTTCATATCTTTTTATGGGAGGCAGGATTCAAACCATAACACCATCTCTGCCATTTGTGAGCTGTGGAATGCCCCAAGTGTGTAACCTCTCTCTGTTTCAGTTTTCTTTTTTTGGCTGTAGGAATGAGAAGACCAGGGTGATATGGTTAGAAAGGGGAACCCAAGGGGTCATGTATGTATATTCTTCATCGTGGCGCCTGGCACATGGAGGTAGATGCCCATCAGTGGTGATGCTCCCCTCAGCAGCATTCTCTTGGATGCCAAAGGCTGTGATTACAGCCAGCCATGGTGGTGCGCACCTGTAGTCCCAGCTACTTGGGAGGCTGAGGTGGGAGGATCACTTGAGCCCAAGGAGCTTAAGGCTGCAGTGAGCTATCATCATACCACTGCACTCCAACTTAGGTGACTGAGGGAGACCCCATCTCTAAATTAAAAGGAAAAAAAAGCAATATACTATGACTTATGTCTATTAAATAAAAACAATTTTTAAAAAAACCCAAAAGCCTATTATAGCTCCCTGTCCTTCCCTACCCCACCAAGCAGCCTCCACACTGCTCCATAGGAGAGTTTAGATCTCCCCTAGAGGTCTATTTTGTGTCAATAAAAGATTACAGGAGGCTTGCAGGAAGTTAGGCTTAAGGGTCTGTTACTTAAGTGCTACTGCCTGTGACTACTCTGTGAGCAACAGGAGTGCTAAGTATGTATTGAGTGGGACAACCTGGGTGAGTAGAACATGCACAAAAGCCTCAACACACAGCCCTTTCTGTCCTCACAATGACTTTGCACGTGGTGCAAATCAATCTTCCCAAGGCAATTTCCTGTTGCCAGGACAGAGCTGTCTTCCTTCTTCTCACTCTCCTGCTGCTGTGCTCCCCGTCATGTGGGCTCCGACAAAGGGCTGAGTGGGCAGCATTTCTCTTAATTGATGCTGTGGCAGGCCCCTTTGCCGACAGATCCTGGCATCTGTCTGCTTATTCACGGCAGCACAGCATCAGCCTGAAATTGTCAGCCGTTTCCAGAATAATCGGTCCTCTTCCTGATCTAAGTCTCAAAGCTTTCATTGATTTTATTCATTCTAGGACGTGTGTAGGTCATTTCAATAGGCTGTCTCCACCCCCACCCCAAGCTCCCAAAACAAAGGCAATGAAAAGACCAAGCTGAACTATAAAACTCCTGTCTCACCTGGCTGAAGCTTCCCATCAGTCATCAATGCTTCCCAAATTTTAAGGCGCAAACAAATCACCTGGGATCTTGCTAAATGCAAATTAAGATTCTGTAGGTCTAGGTGAGGCCCGAGATTCTGTATTCCTAACAAGCCCCTGTGTGCTGCTGAAGCTATTGGCCCAAAGACCTCACCATGAAACGGGCAACACCTATGTGTTCCCTCTCCTCAAGTTTGATAGCTATGCCAGGGACGTGACAGGTAATACCACCGAGGTTTTCTCTGGGTGCTGGAGGAGCAGGAGGGAGAGAGCATCTACCTGCCTGTAAGCCACAGTGAAAGGGGGTTTCTTCTAAAAAGATCGCTCTGGGCATGGCCTGCTGTATGGAGAGCGGAATGGAGGGGGCAGATTGAATGCAGAGGGGGCATGAGGAAGCTCTTGCAATCATCAAACATGGGGTGGGATGGAGGCAGTGCAGCTGGAGAGGAAGGGGAGGATGAGCGAGGCGTGTGGGGCATGGAACAGGGGCGTGGCCAACTGACCGTGGGAGGTGTTGGAGAAGGAGGATGCAGACCCCACCCCAGACCTCTAGTCCTGACCCGTGTGAATGAGAAACAGGCTTCCAAGACGGCTGCTGGGGGTAGTGTCCTTAGGGAAGAACAAAGATGGGGAGGAGAATAAGGTTCACCATTGAATGGGGTTCCAATGAGAAGGGCTCTGCAAGAGGCTCTTGGTGGGAGGGAGGTGGGAAAAGACACAGTGGGCAGCATGGGGGCCCCTGGTGGGTAGAGCCACTAGGGCTCATGTCAAGGAGTCAGTATATCCTGGACTCATCCAAGGGAGGCCCAGGCCCCCGGGGCAGCAGCTTGCAACAAACAGACGGATGGCATCCAGGTCACCATCATAGGAAGCAACGGCCTTTTGTGGATGACCCTGCCTTTCTGCTCAGGCCTGTAGTTTAGTTACTGCTTTTATCTCCACTATGCCCCTCTTACTACTGTCCTTGAATTTATTGGTTGTTTACTTCATTAACCTTCAGCCTGTCTTCTCTTCTATAAGCATTTAAGGCCATAAATTTCCTTTGAAGTATGGCTTTTATGGCATCTCACAAGTTTTGATATGAGGCATGTTCATTATCATTTAATTCTAAATAATTTAAATATCCATTATTATTATTACTGTTTTAGAGATGGGTCTCGCTAGTTTGCCCAGGCTGGAATTGAACTCCTGGGCTCAAGAGGTCCTGTTGCCTCAGCCTCACAAGTAGCTGGGACTACTATTGTGTGCCACCAGACCTGGCTAATTTTTAAATTTTTTGCAGAGATGGGGTCTTGGTATGTTTCCAGGCTAGTCTCAAATTCCTGGCCTCAAGTGATCCTCCTACCTCGGCCTCCTAACATGCTGGGATTACAGGCATGAGCCACCACACTCAGCCAGTAGCAATCTTTTTAATTCATGCTTCAAGAATTGCCCATGAAGCTCTTAGGTGAGGGCCACAGATAGATCTCTCTCCTTTAGGAAATCTAATATTGCATAAATCAAGGCTTCCAGCTACACGAAGGTGTACACCAGAGGGACTCTCAATTTTGCAAACGTAGTAAAGGTATGGGCCTGGGAATTAGATACTTTCCCTCTTTTCCCACTTGTGTGTAGGAGGGACAGTGAAAGGAAAAGGAGATAGTCCAATGTCAGGACGAACAGGCCCTGTAGACATGACAGAGAGCTCGGACATTCAGCGACTAATGCCATATGGAAGGAGAGCCCTGGAGGCCCAGCTCTAGTAGTAAGTTAAACACTGTCTGACGTTGTTAGTGTCCGGATGAGGAACAATGGTAAGTGAAAGGTTGATGTCCTGATGTGCTACTCTGAGCTAAGTGGTCTGGAAGATAAGGCCTGCTCTTAAATTCCTTTGAAGAAAGGGAGACAGATTTTAGAGAACAAATGCTGGGCAGGGTATGGTGGTTGACATCTGTAATCCCAGTGCCTTGGGAGGCTGAGGTAGGAGGATCACTTGAGGCCAGGAGACGAGCCTGGGAAACACAGTGAGACTCTGTCTCTACTAAATAACAAACAAACAAACAATCTCTTTGAAATTTGGAAAATAAGATAGAGGGTTCCTTTAAGCCTACTAACCCTTCCTTCTCCCAGCTGATCCATCCCCATCACAAAGCAAACAAACAGGCAAGCACTTGTGAAAAACAAGTCAATTATTTTGAAAATCAATTATTCATACCGTTTGAAGTAAGCATTTCAAAGGAAAGTCTAGAGAAAGATAGTCATTGGAAGCCACGGGCATTGAACTGCTTATTAGTCAAATCGGGTTCTTTGTCTTTCTACTCTGCTAATGGCTGGACTTTTGACTTCTCTGATCATTAACCCCAGCTATCAAGTGAGATCCCACAGGGCTTGGTGTGTTCAGACTTTTCTGAGTGACATTCTCCCCATTTTAACAGCCTAAGAGCATAACGAGGTGAATGAATCATAAGAAATAATGATTGAAAAAAAATAACAAAACCTAGGCAGGAACAAAACTGAACTCATTACCATGAAGAAGTAGCATTTTGATGAGGAAAGGAAATCACTAAAGAACAGGGAGAATATTTAATAACTAACACTTATGTGTCTTGCTTACAATATGCCAGGCATTATTCTTAGCACTTACATGCGTTCGCTCATTTAATACAAGTAAAAGCATTTTACAGATGAAGAAACTGAGGCACAGAGAGGTTAAGTAGTTTGCTTAAGGTCACGCAGCTAGGAAATGACGAAGGTGGTATTTAAATGAGGCAACCTGGCTCAAGCCTGGACTGTGTCAGCCCTTATAAGGAAGGGGAATGGCAAAGGCATGGATGGAAGTTAAACATATATAAAGAAAAGGATAAAAACTTCTGCACAGCTTAGAAAATGATAAACAGAGCAAACAGACAACCTACGGAATGGGAGAAAATATTTGCAAACTATACATCTGATAAAGAGTCGATATCTAGAATATACAAAGAACTCAAGCAAATCAGCAAGAAAAAAACAACCCCATTAAAAAGTGGGCAAAAGACATGAACAGCAGCTTTTCAAAAGAAGATGGACAAATGGCCAACAAACATATGAAAAAATGCCCAAAATCACTTCTCATCAGGGAAGTGCACATTAAGACCACAATGAGATATCATCTTATCCCTGTTAGAATGGCTTTTATTAAAAAGTCCAAAAACAATAGATGCTGGTGTGGATGCAGAAACGAACACTTATACACTGTTGTTGGGACTGCAAATTAGTACGGAAAACAGTATGGAGATTCCTCAAAGAACTAAAAGTAGACCTACCAATCGATCCAGCAATCCCACTACTGGGTATCTACCCAAAGGAAAAGAAGTCATTCTATCAAAAAAACACCTGCACTTGAATGTTTATTGCAGCACAATTCACGATTGCAAAGATGTGGAACCAACCCAAGTGCCCATCAATTCATGAGTGGATTAACAAAAGGTGGTATGTGTATACCATGAAGTTCTACTTAGCCATAAAAAGGGATGAATTAATGCCTTTTGCAACAATTTGGATGGAACTGGAGACCATCATCCTAAGTGAAGTATTCAGAACGGAGAAACAAACACCATATATACTTACTATTAAACTGGAACTAATTAATGGGCACACGTGCACAGAGGGAAATAAAACTCATTGGAAATCAAGCAGGTGTCGGGGAGAGGAGGGGAGGGACAAAAACCTACCGAACAGGTACAATGAACTCTATTCAGTTGATGGGCACACTTACAGCTGTGACTCAAGCATTACAAAAGCAATCCATGTAAGAAAACGTTTGTACCCCCTTAATATTTTGAAATTCTAAAATATTTCAAAAAAAAAGAAAAGGATGCAAATATTTCCATGTGCACATTGATTAGTGCATTAGTTTTTTAGCACTGCTGTAACAGCCATAACCAAGTGGCATTGGTGGTTTAGTGGTGAGCATAGCCACCTTCCAAATAACTATAACCTTGGTGGTTTAAAACAACAGATACTTATTCTCTCATAGTTCTGGAAGCCAGGAGTCTGAAATCAAGGTGTCAGCAGGGTTGTGCTGTCTCTGATGGCTCTAGGAGAGGATCTTTCCTTGCCTCTCCAGCTCCTAGTGGCTCCAGGTATGCCTTGGCTTGTGGCCACATCACTCTAATCTCTGTCTCTATCTTCACATGGCTTTCTGCTCTGTGTTTCTCTCATAAGAATGCTTGGCATTGGATTTAGGACCCACCTGGATAATCCAGGATGATCTCCTCTCAAGATCTGTAACTTAATTAGATCTGAAAAGACTCTTTTTCCAAAAAAGGTCACATTGACAGGTTCCAGGGGTTAAGATGTAGACATATCTTTTGGGCGACCACCACTCAATTGATTTTAATCAGTTAGGACTTTATGATGTTTTAAGAAACAGAAAATGGCCAGGGGTGGTGGCTCACACCTGAAATCCCAGCATTTTGGGAGGCTGAGGCAGGAGGATCACTTGAGGCTGGGCATTCAAGACCAGCCTGGGCAACATAGCAAGACCCCATGTCTACACACACACACACACACACACACACACACACACACACACAAAATTAGCTGCTGTGGTGGCTCATACCTGCAGTCCTAGCAACTTGGGAGGCTGAGGCAGGAGGATCGCTTGAGCCCAGTAGTTTGAGGCTGCAGTGAGCTATGATGACAATACTGCACTCCAGCCTGGTTGACA
Organism: Indri indri; assembly: GCA_004363605.1. NCBI lineage: Eukaryota > Metazoa > Chordata > Mammalia > Primates > Indriidae > Indri > Indri indri. Next base: position 17,800 of record RJWJ010023669.1, on the reverse strand, counting down.
GAGTCAGACCCTGTGTCTGAAAAAAAAAAACAAAGAAAAAGAAAACTGGCTGAAATAGTAGTCCTTTAACTGAACAGTCCGGGGGTAGCTCTAGCTTCGTCAGGCTGTGTCAAGACTCAAAAATGTGACCAGGTCTTGGTGTCTCTCTCTCTCTTTCTTTCTCTTTTAGACCCAGTGGGAGGCAGTGAAACCTGTGCTGGGGTTGAAACTTGGGTCTAGCTAAGACACGTGTCCATCAGTAGACAGATCGCACGTCTGGAGGGATAGGATATGTTGGCTGCGCTAAGCCAGTCAGCAACCACACCTGGAGGCGGAGCCAGTATTACCCGACTCAGAGTGCATGCCTAAAAGTGGGAGAACCCCCAACTTAAAAACAAGGTGCTACTGAGAGATGACCTGTGGGCCCTTTAGTCCATTCTCTAAGCTTTTCAGGCGGCCACAGCTGCCTTCGTTCTGCAGATGAGCGCAAGGAGATTCAGCAGTATGGACTAACTTGGTCACAGTCACTCTGTAATAAAAGGAGGAGAACCAGGATTGAAGCTTGGGTGTGCTTGACTGCAAGACCCTGCTCCTGCCAGGGCCCAGTCTCCGGTCTGGGCAGCTCCCACTTCTCCTGTCTCATAGCAAGCCTCAGGTGCTCTCCTGTAGCTGTGCCGTGATGGACAAGTGTGGGTCAGCTAAAAATGAAGTCAAAAATATTAAGGGGAATGACAACAACCAGATAGCTCTTCAGAGGACTGATGAAGGGTTCTGAGGTAAAATATGACCACAACACAAAAATTAAAACAATCCCACCTCATCCTTGGTTTAATGGCCATTACTGTTTTCGTTCCAACAACTGTGAGACTCTCCACACGTTCTGGCAAACTTGGTTGAAAAGTGATATTAAAGAGATCGGTTTCTGCTTTCCCTATTGTCTCAGTGAGAACATTAATTCTCTTCAAGACCACTGGGCCCCCACTCCCTTGTCATTTGCCCTGACACAAACAAGCCAAGAATTCTGCTATGGCTGAGCAGGACCCAGTCCTGGGGAGAGTGGCGTTTGCCCCCAAGAGGAAGTTGTGATTTGTATGAAGTCACAGAACCTATTATTAACGGAAGGAATTTAAAGGTTCGTCCCTTTACTTAATATAGGGACCCCTCTACTGTTAGTCCTTCAGGGCAGGGCCTGCGTCCTATTCCTGTCTGCATTCTGAGCCCTGCACAGGGGCTGGCCCTTGCATAGGTGTTCAACCCATGTCTGTCAAGTAAATGAATAAATAAACAAGCGTACCTTTTCTAGTGCATGCAAAACTAGGTCAGGTTCTTAGGGACTGAGTCACCTGATTCACACTAATCAAACATGCACAAACAAAACTACAAAGAAATTGCTACGTAAAGCAGAATGCCAATATTTCCCTTTGCATGCGGGAAGGTGGGGAGGGGATATGTTGTAAAGCAGGTCTCCAGAATGATGGGATGGGGTAGCTATTGGGAAGAGGCTGGAAAATTATCATAATATTTTGGTTTATAAAATTCTTGTGTAAGTTCTCTCTGGGCCAAGATTGGACTAGAACATTGCCCAACTTCCTGTGCACAGTGGATTCCATAGGATCAGTTAAGAATGTTTGGACCAAACAAGCATCTGTCTTGTTCTGTTAGCCTGGAGCACAGGAGTCACAATTACTTAAAGGTTAAGAGGAGGGGGAGATGGGCGCAGCAGGTGTGGTCTGGTGCCTGCAGCATCTTTTTGCAATATCGAGTGACCTTTCACCTCCGACCTAGGACCTGATACATGGTACCTGGTACACAGTAAGTACTCAATAAATGTTTGCTGAATAAATGAGCAAATGACTGCTCCTGCCTCAGGGCAGAATGTACCGCTCTAGTGACTTGTAATATTTTTATCCACCAGATTTGGTGTCTCCCCTCCCTTAGATTGTCCTGGGTAATTACTGCTAATTTCTTTGTGTTCGCTGTCCTGTCTTTATTTTTTATTTTTTTGAGACAGAGTCTCACTCTTTTGCCTGGGCTAGAGTGAGTGCCATGGCGTCAGCCTAGCTCACAGCAACCTCAAACTCCTGGACTCAAGCGATCCTTCGGCCTCAGCCTCCCAAGTAGCTGGGACTACAGGCACATGCCACCATGCCCGGCTAATTTTTCCTATATGTTTTTAGCCGTCCAATTAATTTCTTTCTATTTTTGGTAGAGACGGGGGTCTCGCTCTTGCTCAGGCTGGTCTCGAACTCCTGAGCTCAAACAATCCACCAGCCTCAGCCTCCCAGAGTGCTAGGATTACAGGCGTGAGCCACCACGCCCGGCCGGGATTGATGACCTCTTTGACTTTAGAAGCCTGCTCCCTAACTGACCTCCGTATCTCTACGATCCGCCCCCACATTCTCTCCTCCACATTGGAACCAGAAAGATACTTTCACATGTAAATCAGATCCTGGAAGGATGTTTATTGCGTCTATCATCATAAACTCAAGGCACAGTATAAAGACATGATACAGTTCACTATTTCACTCATGTTCTTTTGATATATAAAAAGTGGGATAAGTCAGAAGACCTGGTACCAGTCTCGTCTATTACAATTAATTATTTGCTGGGTAAATTATTTGCTGAACTTTGGATAGGAAACTTGGCCTCTTTGACCCTTAGCTTCCTCAATGATAAAATGAAGCTATAATTTCGATAACCTTTTAGAATACTTCTAAGTCTAAAAATTTAAGATATGATGGCTTTGACTAATAGTCCTAAATTTCCCGAGTACTAATTCTGTGGTTCTAGCGTAAATCTCCATGTTGTACCACTTGTATTAGGGTTCGCCAGAGAAACGGAACCAATGGGAGACACACACACACATATATAAAGAGCAATTTATTGTAAGGAATTGGCTTGTGATTATGAGAGTTGGCAAGTCCGAAATCCACAGGGAACGCCAGCAGGCTGGAAATGCTGACAGGAGTAGATGTGGCAGACTTGGGTCCGGAGGCAGTCTGGAGGCAGAATTCCTTCCTCTTCTGGGAACTGCAGTCTTTTCTCTTAATGTCTTCAACTGATTGGACAAGGCCCACCCACATTATGGAGGACAATCTGCTTTACTCAAAGTCTACTGTTTGAAATGTTAATCACATCTAAAAAATACCTTCACAGCAACATCCAGACTGGTGTTTGACCACATACTGGGGCACCCTAGCCTAGCCGCAGTGACAAAAGATTAACCCCCATGCCAATATGGCCCTGAGGCAGAACCCTTCTTCCCTTCCTTTCACCCTCATGAAGCCTCTGCACACACAGACAGAAGCCCTGCCCTCACCCTCAGGATCTTGCAGTCCATCTGGGAGAAGATACCCACATGCCGCTGCCACAGAACAGAGGGGTGCACCATGGACAGTAGGGCAGCCCCAACAAGGGACATTTGGAAAGATGTAGTCTTCTCTTCTACTCTCCCCTTTTTGTCCCCCATGCCTCCCAGGAAAATGACCCTTTGGTTAATATATTAGGTTCTTCTGAGTTTGGTTTGTGCAAATCAGATGAGTCAATTCTCAAGGGCCAAACTAATTTGTGTTAAGCATAGTGCTAAACATGTACCATGCAGTCAAAAAATATTGAACTGGACAGACAAGCAAACCAACAATTTTAATGCAGGGATCGGAGTTAATAAATTTGGGGGAGTCAGAGTATCAGGAAAGCTTTCCATAGAAGGTGACCTTTGAGCTGTATTTGGAAGGTCGGGTGAGGAGTTATCTAAGTGCAGAAGGTATGGAAGAGCATCTCCATCAGGGGACCAGAGGTGCAAAAGAAGGGGTGTGGAGCACGTGCCTCACAGGCTAACACGCAGCTGTGTGTCCCTGTCGTGCTCATTATAGCTGCAGTATCCCCTTCACAGCTACGCCGTCCCTGGCTATACCTCCCACTGAACCACGAGCACACAGGCAGAGACCATGTCTGCCATTGCCTAAATGTTTGTGTCCCCCCAAAGTAATATGTTGAAATCATAATCCCCAAGGTGATGGTATTAGGAGGTAAGGCCTTGGGGAGATAATTAGGTACTGAGAGTGAGGCCCCCCTGAGGGGGGGGGAGATTTATGCCCTTGTAAGAGGAGAACAGGGAGCTAGCTCACTCTCTTTCTAGCACGTGAGGATACAATGAGAGGTCGATAGTCTGCAACCCAGAAAAGGGCCCTCACCAGAACCTGATGATGCTGGTACCTGATCTTGGATGTCCAGCCTCCAGAACTGTTAGAAATAAATGTCTGTTGTTTATAAGCCACCCAGTCTATAGTACTTTGTTATGGCGGCCCAAGCAGACTAAGACAAATCCCATTTATTTCTGTATTCCCAGAACTTAGCACATGCCTGCACACAGAAAGGATACTTAGTAAATGCTGACCAAATGTCACTGGGTTCAAGTTCAGATTTGGTCATAGTGTGGGTTCACCCCAGCTTCTGCAGCTTTTTGGCAAATCCTTGCAGTTCACAAGGAGGACTGAGCAAGAAAGAGAGAAGGGACATCACCATAATTATTCCCTTTTTACTGTGAAAAAAAAGAAATACCAGTTGGTGCAAAAGAAATACCAGTTAAAAAAAGAAACTGAAAACATTTTCTCCAAGTGCTGATGTTATTAATGCTTTCACACTCATCTAAAACCTCTTTACTCAATAATTGTTTTTTGAAGAAATGAACAGCCACATCCTAATTCCCACTACCTGGAGGTACTGTCCTGAGTGCCATGGATCATTTTGGCACGAGGGTATGAAAGCATGCAATTCTTCATGCAGTATCTTGTGAGTTTTACATCTAATGCTAAAAGAGGGCAAAAGACACAGCTCAGTTATCCCACCAATGACCCTGGGTATTCTGAACCACAGCGAAGAACAGAGAAACCAACAAAGCCAGCACTACCCCTCCTTTACCTACCCCGCTGCTGGCCTGGACGAGGTTACAGCTTCCATAGCTACAAGCCCGTCCCTTCGGGAACACAACACGCCACACAGTAGTCTCCCTAAAAGGCCAGATCAGTCACATGAGATGTAGATCTCTGCCAGATTAGAGGTCTTTCCCTTGGAATTTTATCATTAATGAAGTGCCACTCAATAGTGTGAACGTGACAGAACAGGAGATGATAAAAAGAATGGGTCTGCTTCCCTCAGACGGAAACAAACAGGTCTGTTATGAGAGCCAACGGGAAGCAACAGCCTGACCCTGTAAATTGTCTGTTCATTGTGGTACATCATCAGCTATTGCACAGGACATGCTTCCAGAAGGTGTGTGAAGGAGACATGCTGGGGAATAAAAAACAAAACCCCTTTTGGATGGTGAATCAGAGCAATAGGTGTAGGTTACACTATCTCATGATAAAAGTCACATAGCCCATATCATATTTTAAAATTTCTCCTATACTTTCTTGCATATTATTGAATTTAATCAAATCCTCTAACAGCCTTCTGAGGTTGTTATGTAAAACGCCCACTCTATAGCAGAGAAAACCAAGCTTCAAAGATGTGACACAATTTGCCAAAAGCCACCCAGATAATCAATTGAAGAACTAAGGAAGCAACTAGGACTTGAACCCAGGCCTCCTGCCCCTAATTTCAGTGAGCTTGCTGCTGGACCCAGTGATACTTTAGAAAATATAATAACTCATTTTCCTATTTGAATCCTTGGGAGACCAACTTAGATGAAATGATTTTCAAGCAAGCAAAGATCATGGCAGTAATGACAGAGCTCACACAGAGAGCCGCATGAGAAGCTTTCACAAACCTCAGAGTTGTAGGAAAGCTCTATGGAGCATTTATAAAGAGGAATCAGGCTTTTGGCATTTTTGAGAAAAAAGAAATTAACAACACGCTAAGTTTATGAGAAGATTTTTTTCCCCCTGAATCTCTTCTCTTTCCCTTCTGAATTAAATTAAATCCCAATATTCATATTAAAGCAACACATTCATTCCTAAGTAAAATAAAGGACCTTATCTAAAGGCATAAAAACTTACATTATAGTAGAGGCATACAAAATAAAAATATTATAGTTCCTCCAACCTCACTGCAGGACCTCTCTGCCCATAGCTAAGAAAGACAGCCAACACTTCCATGTTAGGGATATGCCAGGCACTGGTCCATGTACATATCTTAATTCATTTAATAATCCCAAAAACCCTGTAAGGAAGGAATTATTATCATCTCAATGTTACGAATGGAAATGAAGCAAAATTGCGTGGCTGAGGTCACACCACTAGTGAGCAGGGGGCTGAGACGGGAGCCTGGGCAGTCTTGGGGCCAGTCTATGCTCTTGACCACTAGATCGGGTCTGAGATGACTTTGACCCTTCTTTCTGAGGGGAGAAGTTCGGATGGAAGACTTCTGGGTTTTCTTCCTAATCCCCCCTTCATCTCTAACAGTTCTTAATTTTTGAGATATGGAGACCCCTGGCATTCACTGGGATACACTAACAATGGGGTGGGCCACTAAAAATTATGTTTATGAAACCATGTCATTTTTTTTTGAGACAGAGTCTTGCTCTATTGCCCAGACTAGAGTGCCGCAGCATCAGCCTAGCTCACAGCAACCTCAAACTCCTGGGCTCAAGTAATCCTTCTGCCTCAGCCTCCAGAGTAGCTGGGACTATAGGCATGTGCCACCATGCCTGGCTAATTTTGTCTATATATTTTTTTAGTTGTCCAGCTAATTTCTTTCTATTTTTAGTAGAGACAGGGGTCTTGCTCTTGCTCAGGCTGGTCTCAAACTCCTAAGCTCAAATGATCCACCCGCCTCGGCCTCCCAGAGTGCTAGGATTACAGGTGTGAGCCACCACGCCCGGCCTACAAAAGCAGGTCATCTTTGAAAAAAAAAAAAACATGTCGTAACACGGGAAAGTAGATATAATCTGATACAGAGTAACAAAAACGGGATGCAAAATTGTTTATACTGACTTAAATGATATATACCACAATCATCATTTTATACATATACAGGTACACACAGACAAATAAATGAGAAATACATCAAATATTAACAATGCTTGCGTGGAGGGGGATGAACTCTGGGTAATCTTTTTCTTCATCCATTTATCTAATTGCTCCAAGTTTTCTTCAGTGAGGAAATTTATATAATGAGGGCATACAATTTTAAATCCTGTCACGATCGAGAGTAATTTAGGCAAAACTTGCCTGGGAATAAGGAGTATGGACTGGAAAAATTTTCAAAGTTCAGGTTGCTGTAACGAGGGCTGGTTTTAGAACTTGGCATTAGATGAGCAGGCAGCTTTGGCAGAAAGCGTAAGAAAGGGATCTATGAGCATGCACACAGCTCTGATTGTCACTTTCCACCACCCGCATCCTCTTGAATTCTGAGAGTATTCAAAACGGTGTAACCGTTCAGTGGACGATACGATTATCACAGTGGCACAGCCAGGTGGCCTGTTGTTAATAACAATCACATGTGAGCCCAGAAGCCTAGGCTTCTTTTGTGGTCAGAGCTAAACATACTGAGAGAGGGTGGTTCCACACAAGCCACTGACAGAGCACGTCTCTGACTCTCACTGCGGAATGCCAGGCTTCCTTTTACCTTAGCGCCTCATTTGGTTCTGCCCACTTGGTTGGAGCCAAGGCAGGGGAAGAGGAAAAACAAGACATCATCTCCAGCTCTGCAACTGATCCAGTTCTGTCAATAACGCCTCCTGACAGTACACAAAAATCCTCCCCTTAAACCTCTGGCAACTGATACAATGTCTTTTCCAAATAAGCTCACAGCTCATTGCAGAAGCAGTCTTAAACTGGGGAGTATTATCATCTGTATAACTCAGTATCATCTTTAACCAAAACTCAGAGCTTCCATGCTGCAATATACAGTGAAACACAGGATAAAATCTCTGTTCTCATGGAGCTTACAATTTAGCTGCACTTAGAAGATATTTACACATTAAGAAATAACAATGTAAGAAGATTTAAAGACACTAATTTTTAAGTACGTAAAAGTAAGCAATCTTGTATTGCCGGTTATTTTACAAAATAATTATAAGCTTCTTGGGGGGCTAGGATTGCTTCATATTTCTTCATACACCCCTCGGTTTCTCCAAAATGTCTTGAATATGGTAATGCTCTGCTAAATGTTTTGGACTAGAAATTATATGTCATTCCTAAATCTATAGCCCTGTTGCCTACTTAGCCAGCAGGTGCCTCTAACTGAAAGAAGGTGAGGGTCTTCTTCTCTGAAGATGACACAGCCAAGATGACCTCGCTTTAACCTGGCTACTAGAGGACCAAGGAGAAAAACAAACTTTCACCACACTTTGGGAAACAAGAACTTAAACTCAGGAGATACCTGATTGAAGTTAAAAGAATGCATTCCCCAAGGAGAGCCCTCACGAATAGGATTAAGTGCCCTCCTAAAAGAGGTCCAAGACAGAACTCTTTACCTTCCACCATCCATGTGATGTTATAGCACAAAGATGCCATCTATGAACCAGAGAGTGGGTCACTGAATCTGCTAGCACCTTGATCTTAGATATCCCAGCTTCCAGAACTGTGAGAAATAAATTTCTGTTGTGTATAAGCTATACAGTTTATGGCACTTTATTATGGCAACCCTAAAGGACTAAGACAGAAATTCAGTTGTACATAGGACAGTTGTATTATGTTAGGTGGAATTACAACCTTACTATTGTCCTTATTTGGAGATTAAGCATGGTTTAAGGAGATGTGTATGGATGCCAAGTTGACGAGGGGTGGATGTGTGATGGTTAGTATTATAGGTCAACTTGACTGGGCTAAGGGATGCCCAGATAGCTGGTAAAGCATTATTTCTAAGTATCTGTGAGGGTGTTTCCAGAAGAGACGAGCATTATGAATCAGTAGACTGAGTAGAAAAGATCACCCTCACCAATGTGGGCGGGCATCACCCCATCCACGGAGGGCAATAGAACAAAAATGTGGAGGAAGGGCAGGTTCCCCTTCTGCTCTGCCAAACGACTTCTGCTTTGGGCCGTCAACATGGACGTTGCAGCTGCCTGGTAAAGCGGCTTCTGAGCAGTCGCAGAGGTGCAGCTTCTCCTCTGCAGCTGCCGCCTTTAAAAAAAAAATGTGGAGGAAGGGCAAATTCAGTCTCCCATCTTCTTTTGCCCTTCCTCACTGGTGCTCCTGGTTCTTGGGCTTTCAGGCTCACGCTGGGACTTAACACCATTGTGCCTGTTTCCCAGTCTTCAGATTCAGGTTGAATTATACCACTGGCTTTCCTGGTTCTCCAGCTTGCAGATGGCAGATCTTGGGACTTCTCAGCCTCCATAACTGCGTAAGCCAATTCCTATAGTAAATCTCCTCTTATAATATCCTATTGGTTCTGTTTCTTTGAAGAATCCTGACTAACACATCTTCTTCTTTTTTTTTTTCTTGAGACAGGGTCTCACTCTGTTGCCTAGGCTAGAGTGCAGTGGTGTCATCATAGCTCATTGTAACCTCCAACTCTCGGGCTCAAGTGATCCTTCTGTCTCAGCCTCCCGGGAAGCTGGGACTACAGGTGTGCACCACCGCACCTGGCTGATTTTTCTACTTTTTGTAGAGACAGGGTCTCACTATTGCCCAGGCTCATCTCAAACTCCTGGGCTCAAGTGATACTCAAGTGTACCCAGTGGCTAATACATCTTTTAACCTAGAATTTCAGAGTTTTCTTTACTTAGAAAGAAACTGAATCTGCTGATGAGGGTGAAGGTGAGGGTCTTGTTGCTTAGAAAGGGATTTTTTTTTTAAATGGGTCTTGACAATCTTCAATAAAAAAGGCTAGATGAACATTATTTAGGAAATAAAGATTCAAAACATTAGGATTACTAGGTAGAAAATAAATAGATTTAAATTCACAGAAAAGGATTGGAAGATTATATACCAAACTGTTGATGGTGGTCATTTCTGGATGGAAGGCAGGTAAAAGGCGTACATTGCGTTGTTCAAAGCCTGTACAACCAGAATGTGTTCATGTAGAATTTTTCCAATAAAAAAGGAGGAGGAGGAAGAAGAGGAGGGGAAGCCATTGTCATTTGTAAAGAAGGTTGGCAAATGTGTTACTTAACTAGGTACATAGTCATGATCCAATAACATAGGGGTTCTATTATTAATGAATATAGAGGAAATGAATGTTAGTAAGCAACTAGGAAGTCTCTGTGCCAGGGAGGAAAAAACATGTGCAGAGAAAAGGAAACATAAAACAGCATGGTGTGGCTGAAGGACTAGGCGACAAAAAAGAAGCAATGCTGGCTGGGCATGGTGGCTCACATCTGTAATCCTAGCACTTTAGAAGGCTGAGGTGGGAGGATTGCTTGAGGCCAAGAGTTCAAGGCCAGCCTGGGCAACTAGAGAGACCCTATCTCAACAAAAAATTAAAAAATGACCAGCCTGAGCAAGAGTGAGATCTTGTCATTACAAAAAAACAGAAAAATTAGCCAGGCATGGTGGCGCATGCCTGTAGTCCCAGCTACTTGGGAGGCTGAGGCAGGAGGATCCCTTGAGCCTTGTGCCCAGGAGTTTGAGGCTGCGGTGAGCTATGATGATGCCACTGCACTCAAGATGAGTCGACAGAGTGAGACCTTGTCTCCTAGGAGGAACAGTAGAAGGAAAATGGAAACATTTAATATGAAGAAGACTCACTGGGCACATAGAAGGACTGTCACTAGAAAAGCAATGTCTCTATGGCTCCAATGGACAGACCTAGGACTAGAAGATAGAAGCCTCAGAGGGTTCAGATTTCAGCTCAATATATGATGGTAAATTGTTGTAAATGTTATAAGTGTGCTTGAAATGTATTCTCTAATTTTGGGGTTAATAGAGATAGAAGGGAAAAACCAATGGGCTTTTTCTACTCTCTATTCTCACTCGATTCAATCCTTAGTGCATTACTTCTGGTCTCCAAAATGTGTTGACCTAAAGAAAGAAACTGTGGCAAAAATAATGTAAGTAGAGTGGGCGAAATTTGAGGACTGCAACCTGGGAGAGAAACATTCAAGTTGCCCCAAATATATGCTCCAAATGGCAGCAGTTACAAGTGGGTTTTTAAAGGGGAAAAGAAGAGAGAGTTCTTACATTGGTTAAGTAAAATAACATAAGCTATTGATTGTCTCTACATTGTTCTTTGTATCACAGATTACAGGACTGTGAAGATAATGGGGGAGGTCACATTGTGCAACTTGCATAACAGTTTAGGTAATTTATCAGCTAATCTGGAAACTACAAGGAAGGAAAGAATGAACAATATGCCTTTAAACAATTGCCTCCAGGCATGGGTGCAGGGGTGTGTGGGGTTTGTGTGTGCCACACGTGTGCATGAGACTGAAGTCTCAATACTCATGTCTCTCTATGCCTGATGAATTTTGCATGTCACGTAAACCAAAAATAAAACCGTAAGCCCCCCACCAACTGAATGAACCCCCTCTTGGACAAGGGAACTCCAGAAAAAACTGAAAAATTGAGTTCCTGTCCATGACAGGAAGGGACTCAGACATGCCTTGTTATACCGCCTCCCTTTTGGCAGTTTAGACTCAAAAACTGACCAGCATTAATGCTAAAATAGAGATCATATGACTGACAGAACAGACTCTTTGTGACAATAAGATACCCACCAAATTGTTAATAAGACCTAAGATCATGCAAGGCTAAGGTTGTTATGCCTGCGAGCCACCAATCTTGCTAAACAGGTACATTGTAGCTTACTTTCCAACCTGACTCTAGCATAGGATCACATGACAGATAACAGACCCCCTTTATTTTTTTTTATTTTTTATTTTTGGAGACAGAGTCTCACTCCGTTGCCTGGGCTAGAGTGCCGTGGCGTCAGCCTAGCTCGCAGCAACCTCGAACTTCTGGGCTCAAGCAATCCTTCTGCCTCAGCCTCCCGGGTAGCTGGGACTACAGGCATGCGCCACCGTGCCCAGCTAATTTTTTCTATATATTTTTAGTTGTCCAGCTAATTTCTTTCTATTTTTAGTAGAGACGGGGGTCTCACTCTTGCTGAGGCTGGTCTCAAACTCCTGACCTTGAGTGATCCTCGCCCACCTCGGCCTCCCAGAGTGCTAGGATTACAGGTGTGAGCCACCATGCCCCGCCAGACCCCCTTTATCTTAACTTGAACATTCCTTTCTACTGACTTCAAGTTTTTAGGCAAAGCTGAACTCTTTCAACCATTTGCCAACTAAGAAATCCCTAAATCCACCTATGACTTTGTAAACCTCCCCAAACCCCGGCTTTGAGGTGTTCCACTTTTTCGGGCCAAACCATGTATTAATTTATGATTTTACCTACAATTCCTGTCTCCCCCAAAATGTAAAAAGCCAAACTGTAACCTGACCACCTTGGCTGCACTTTCTCAAGACCTCTAGAAATAGTTGTCTCCTAGACTGAGGACACTCATTTGGCTCAGAATAAACCTCTTTCGAATATTTTAGAGTTTGTTTTTTCCATTAACATTCAGCTCAGACTGCTCTGAGCTACTTTTTTTTTTCTTTTTTCTTTTTTTTTTATTTCAGCATATTATGGGGGTACAGATGTTTAGGTTACGTATGTTGCCCTTGCCCCCCTTCCCCCCGCCCCAGTCGGAGTTTAAGTGTGTCCATCCCTTGGATGGTGCGCATTGCACTCTTTGTGTATGCATATACCCGTCCCCTCCTCCCCCCTCCCCCCTGCCCTGAGCTACTTTTCTTTATCAGTGTGTAGGGAATTTCTCCCCACACAGAACCAAGCAATTCTCTGGCAGTTTCTCCAGTGGACAGGAGCTGGGTGTCCTCTAATTCAATAGCATCAGATCCCACAAGTTGAGCACTCAGTCCCACAAGACAGCCCTCAGCTTCAGATGCCAATCACAAGCCCCAGGTTGTGATCTATGCTTCCGACCAATTGGCCATAAATTGGGGTTCCCAGGGTCCCCTCCTTGGGTTCAATTAATTTGCTACAGTGGCTGACAAAACTCAGGGAAACACTTTACTTACCTGTACTCATTTATCTTATTTATAAAGGATATTACAAAGGATACACATGAACAGCCTACTGGAAGAGATACATAGGGCAAGGCTGGTCTTTCTGGTGACCAGCCTCCATCCTGAAGCTATCTAGGGGTTGCCAGCTACCAGTCAGCTCAGTAGCATACCAAAGACACTCTTACTCCTCTGGAGATGCCAAGGGTTTTAGGAGCTCCGTGCCAGGAACCAGAGGCAGAAACCAAATATATACAGTTATTATAAATCGCAGTATCACAGATGTAAATAATTATGAGATATTACTCAAATATTCTTTAGCCTACTTAATTTTCAGAAAGAGATATGCTAAGAGCTCCATGTGATTGTTGAATCTGACAATTTCTTTTAGTAATTCTGACCAACTTTGAATTGTGCATTTGAGTCAAAGTGATTAGATGTGTTAAATAAAAATTATAGGGGGCCATCATTTTGGACTAACTTTCTGCCCTAAGCCCCAACAGACCAGACTAAAAATCAAAATGGAGTCACCCACGCTGAATAAAGTTCCACTGCCCCAAACCCAGACCAAGAAATTCCGAGAAATCAGGACTAAGAAATATTAATAATAACCAATTTCCCAGACAGGCCAGTTTAAATTTTCCTCAGCTTTAATCCTTACACAAAAGAAGTAGCCTGAAGTAATCTGATGTTAACTAATCAGCTACTTTTCTATTGTTCTGTCTCCCTGTCCCCACCTTACAGGAAGAGTAGCTTTGAAACTAATGTGCTCTTTGTTCCTCTAATATGTTCTCTCTTCTTGACTTCTGCTTTGTTCGGCTCTTCTCTTCTCGTCTATAAAGCCAACCTCTTCTGCTCAGCTCACAAGAACATTTATTCTATTTTACGAAATGAAGTGTTGCCCAATTCTATTAACAGAATTGCAAAAATGCCAATTGAGGTCTTTGAACTAAATTCGTTGTAATTTTTTTTTGCAAAAACAATTTTGTTTTATTAAAGCAAATGAAGTTTAAAGTCTAAAAAAAGTTTTTTATTTTTTCAATTTACATAAAATTGTTATATTTTTATTAAATTGATGCTCATATTTACTTATTCTGATAATTTTCTGCTAATTTATTTTTTTTTAATTTCAGAATATTATGGAGTACATTTTGGTTACATATAATGCCCTTGCATCAGCCTAAGCCAGAGCTACAAGTGTGTCCATCCCCCATACAGTGCGCTGCGCACCTATTAGTTGTGAGTTTACCCAACCCCACCACCCAACTTGTTGTAATTTTGTCTTTTGACAGGTACATGTAGGTTTAGGACTTTTCTATTTTCTGGGGACTTACCCATTTTACCATTACACCTCGTGACCTTTCCTCTCCTGCAAGATGCTCTTTCCTTTAATATCAACCAACTTTCCTTTGGCTTGACATTTGCTTGGAATATCTTTTTTTTTTTTTTTCCTTAAGACAGAGTCTCGCTCTGTCACCCTGGGTAGAGTGACACAGTGTCATCATCAACCTCACCCTCATGGTGTCATCTCACTGCAACCTCAAACTCCTGTGCTCAAGCGATCCTCCTGCCTCAGCTTCCCGAGTAGCTGCGACTACAGGGGTGAGATACCACACCCAGCTGGAATATCTATTTTCATCTCTATACTTCTTAACTTTCTGCCTTATTTTAGTTGTGGTTTTTTGCCCCTGTGCTCCCTAAAAGTAACCACCATCTCAACTTCTAACACTGTTTTTGACATTTATGCAAATGGAATCATACATTAAGTAAAGCTTAGTGTCTGGCCTTTTCACTCAATATTGTGTGACTTATCCACATTGCTGCATATAGCTAGAGTTTGTTCACTTTAATTGCTGCATAGTATTTTGTTGTACTAATTAATATGACAACAGTTATTTATTCGACATTAGGTTGTTTTGAATTTTTGGCCATTATAAATAATGCTGGGATAAACATTCATGTACTGGAGGATAAGAAAAATAGGGAAAGTTCAACTAATGAAAACTGACTAGGAGTGGGGGTAATGTGGAGGGGACTAGGAGAGGCCTTAAAAAATAATTTTATATATGATATAGTAATACTGTACACCTGACAGTGATTCATCTAGAATAGAGCTGAGAAATAAGAAGTATTTCCTGGCTAGGAAATAAGAGGTATTTAAGTACCAAAACAAGGTATTGGAACTTTATCCACAGGAGAATTTCTTCCTCAGTTTACTCTTATTTTATAAAAACTAAAAACGTTTGTTCTCTGGTAGCCTGGTCCTCAGCAAATTATATATTGCCTATTAGAAGAGAATGTTCTCAGAGGCAAGCATCCGAAGGTCAGAATAAGTGTTAATTAACAGCTAGGGAAAGGACAATATGTACTTGATAAAAAAAAAAAAAAACAAATGCAAAGCACATGGCAATTTGAAATAATTCTTTGAAGGGACAAGCTATTCAATAATTTCCCATAGGCATCAAAGAGTAACATATCACAATGATGTCCAAGTTCTAAAACAACAATTAAATTACATGTATTCTATCATGTTTAAAGTAGCCAGGGATGTTTGGCATTTGAGAAAGATTTCTGCGCAAAATGGTTAAAACAAGAACAGCAGTAAGTCAAAACACTTCAGTGCATAAAAAAGTAGCACTGCGATGATGTTAGGAAAACAATGTGCTAGTGTACTATCACATGTTCCTAAGACTGGCTGAAAGGGCCGAGTACAGAATAGGTGCTCACTCCTAGTTATTAATAACTGACTGCTTGCAGGCAATGAAACAATGCAGGGAATCTATGAAAACCCACAGTTACCATTATGCTCAATGGTAAAAGACTGGATGCCTTCCCTCTAAGTTCAGGAGCAAGACAAGGATGTCTGGTCTCACCACTTCTATTCAACATTGTACTTGAAGTTCTAGCCAGAGCAATTAGGCAAGAAAAACAAACAGAAGGCACACAGATTGAAAAGGAATAAGTAAAAGCTCCTCTATTCTCAGATGGCATGGTCTTGCATATAGAAAACTCTAAGGGGCGGGGCACGGTGGCTCACACCTGTAATCCTAGCACTCTGGGAGGCCGAGGCAGGAGGATTGCTTGAACTCAGGAGTTCGAGACCAGCCTGAGCAAGAGGGAGACCCCGTCTCTACTAAAAAAAGAAATAAATTAGCTGGACAACTAAAAATATATATAGAAAACATTAGCCGGGCATGGTGATGCGTGCCTGTAGTCCCAGCTACCCAGGAGGCTGAGGTAGAAGGGTCACTTGAGTCCAGGAGTTTGAGGTTGCTGTGAGCCAGGCTGACGCCACGGCACTCTAGCCCAGGCAACAGAGTGAGACTCTGTCGCAAAAAAAAAAAAGAAAAGAAAAGAAAAGAAAACTCTGAGGAATACACTAAAAAACTATTAGAATGAATGAATGATTCGGGTCATCCTAGAATTCTGCCTATATTGGGGTTCAATAAATATTTATAACATAAAAAAAGCATTAGTAAATGAGATCAGCAAGGTTTCAGGGTACAAGATCAATCTAAGAAAATTAATTGTATTTCTATATACTTGCAATGAACTACTTAAGAAAGTAATTCCATTCACAATAGCATCAAATGAATGAAATGGCTGGGTGCAGTGGATCACACCTATAGTCGGCTGAGATGGGAGGATTGCTTAAGCCCAGGAGTTCAAGACCAGCCTGGGCAACAGTGAAACCCCGTCTCTACAAAAAATAGAAAAATTAGCCTATTGGTGGTGGTGTGTACCTGTAGTCCCAGCTACTTGGGAGGCTTGAGGCCAGGAATTCAAGGTTACAATGAGCTATGAGCTATGATCAGGCCACTGCACTCCAGCCTGGGTGACAGAATGAGACCATATTTCTAGAAACAAAACAAACAGAATTGCAAGAGACTCAGAATAACCAAAACAATTTTGACAAAGAATAAAGTTGGAGGACTCATGTCTTGTTTTCAAAACTTACTACAAAACAACGATAATCAAGTCAGTCTTTCAGTCTGGTATTGGCATAAAGACAGACATATAGGCCAATGGAATAGAACTGAGAATCCAGAAATAAATCCATGTCTATGGTTAAGTAATTTTCAACAAGGGTGCCAAGACCATTCAATGGGGAAGAACAGTCTTTTCAACAAATGGTGCTGAGACAACATGCAAAAAATGAAGTTGGAACCTTATCTCACACCATATGCAAAAAAATTAAGTAAAAATCTATCAAAGACCTAATGAATATATCAAAAATCTAGATTTAAGAGCTAAAACTATAAAACTCTTTGCTATGATCTGAATGCTTGTGTCCCCCCAAAATTCATACGTTGAAGTTTAATCACCAACATGATGGTATTAGGAGGTGGGACCTGTGGGATGATCATGCCTACTTTTTTTATTTTTCGTAGAGATGGGGTCTTGCTGTTGCCAGGCATGGTGCATGCTTATAGTCCCAGCTACATGGAAGGCTTAGGCAGGAGGATGGCTTGAGCCAGGAGTTTGAGTCATTTAACCATTCTGAACCTATAAAATGGAGACATCATCTCCCCAATCAATCTCAGAGGTCTGAAGCAAGTACCAAACAAGACAGTAGATGCCAGATTGTTTTATAAACTACAAAACAATATATAAAGATTATTATTAGCATGTGCCTGGCACAAATGTGCTCAATAAATGTTTGTGAAATGAATTGATAAATATTTCAAACATTCCTGCAGTACATATCAATGAGAACTCTAGTTAACGTTTATTTCATATGATGTGGAAAGATTTACCTGTTTATATCAACACCACTGGTTTAGTGATGATTTGATTTTTAAATTCATAGATTGTCAAAATGTTTTTTGCCTATTCTTCCTCCTGTTCTTTTTTTTGGGGGGGTGGGGGGGC
>RJWJ010023668.1:0-25583 GCA_004363605.1 Indri indri | reverse complement strand
GTGGGTGCAGGCTCCTTGGGGGTGGTGGGTGCAGGCTTCTTGGGGGTGGTGAGAGCAGGGGCTTTGGTTGTAGTTTCAGCTTTGGAGCCAGGTTTAGCAGACACTTCAGATGTGGGTGCTACATCTTTAGCAGATGTTTTCTCTGCACTTTGTGTCTCTTTAGCCGAAGTAGTCTCTTTTGCACTAGTTGAAGTCTGTTTGTTTGTTACAGTAGTCTCTTTAGTTTCAGCTGTTGTTTCTTTATTGGCTGTCAAAGATGTCTCTTCAGATGTATCAGAATTAGGTGGAGGAGTGGACTTAGGGTTTACTGGTTTTGCTGTTGTAATCTTGGGAGATGTAATAACTTTATTGCGTTGGGTGGTAGGAATGTCAGGAGTTGGAGTGAGCTTAAAATCACCATTATCCGGGCCACTTCCAGCTTCATCTTCAGCTGGTGGTTCTGGGGTAGGTTTCTTTTTAGGAGTTCTTTTCTTGTTATCTTTTAATAGAGGAAAAAATAGACATCTTGTTATTTTAGAATATTTTTGTCCTTTAATAGTGACCTAAAGATCCCATCCTTATCATTGACTAGTTGTGTGTTTCTCAGCAAATTGCTAACCTCTAATATGTCCATTCATTTATTGTGAAATGGCAAATACTCAACCTATCTTATTGGGCTGAATGATGTAAGGGATGAAAAGTACAAGTTAAACCCTATGCAATTAGTACATGGAAGTTCAGTGGCAATACTGAAATTAACAACATGATCAGTAACACTAATTCATCTCTTTATATAATGTTCTTTGCCCCTCACTTTTTCTACTCTGCTTGTTCCTCAGTGCCCGGTGCCCTTTCCCTCCTCCCTTCCTCCCTCCCTCCCTCCCTCCCTTCCTTCCTTCCTTCCATCCATCCTTCCATCCTTCCTTCCATCCTTCCTTCCTTCCATCCTTCCATCCATCCTTCCATCCTTCCTCCCTCCCTCCCTTCCTTCCTTCCTCCCTTCCATCCTTCTTTCCTTCCTTCCTCCCTCCCTCCCTCCCTTTCCTTTCTTCCTTCCCCTCTTCCTTCCCCCGTTCCTTCCTTCCACCATCTCCTAGTCACACTGTACCAATTACCTTACAGGCCTCTTCAGCCAGCTCTGAGGAAATCTCCTCCAGTCACCCCCAAAGTCCCTGCTGAGCCCTGTTCCCATACCTAGGCCTATTAGCTGCTCTCTTTCCTCTGCTTAGATAAACTTGACAGTCCTTGGAGACATAGGGAGGAGATTACGATGCCATGGCAGCAGAAAGACCCTATTTTGCAGAATTTCCCAGAGCAGCTACCCCATAGGAGAACTGCAAAGCCCAAGGGGCACTTCACTGAGATGAATTCCATTTAGCCAACATGTATTACATTTTCATTGTGTGCAAGATTTTCTGGATGGCTAAGATTAAATATCTGGCTATTCAGCTAGAGAGAATGCTTCAGAGGAAATCACAACCACCCAGGAAATGGAGTTCTTCAAAACTCTATTATCCAAAATCCAGTATTTCCTGGAGAAAGAGAATATATTTTAGAACTTCAGGAAATAATAAAGAGAACAAAAGGAATCTCCTTTCAGGCAATAATAGCCTACTCTGTGGCACATTCTCTACTAGAGAAAAATCAGCCAGATATAATTTCTAGGAAAATAATAAAGAGGATCTATAAAATGTGGATGATATTGCCCTTCTTAGAGGTTTATGAGAATTTAATGGATTAATATTTGTAAAAACACTTAAGCAGTATGTAAGTGTTTGTTTAAAAAAATTAAAAGAAGGCTGGGGAGGGGAAAATGAAAACACAAGATAGAGGAAGGGGAAGAAAGCAAAATGCTAGCAGGTAGACAGGGATTGCAATAGAACACCATAAATGATCATCTCTGGTGACATCAC
The DNA here is from genome assembly GCA_004363605.1 of Indri indri. Classification (NCBI taxonomy): domain Eukaryota; kingdom Metazoa; phylum Chordata; class Mammalia; order Primates; family Indriidae; genus Indri; species Indri indri. The sequence continues at coordinate 23,691 of RJWJ010023668.1, read as the reverse complement.
GTGGTTCCACAGTCACTGCTTATCCTTTGCTTTTAAGTGGTTTCTCAGGTGTTTGGCACTAATTTCCTGTAGGAAGTATTCATTTGGTACTTTCTAAGATAATTTTTATAAAGTTATATATCCGCCCCCATATTTCGAGATATTCTTATTCTACCAACACACATTACTTTTAAATAATCATTGTTAATACGGCATTGATATAGTCTTTGATCTTTATCAATGCTCAAACCTTTGGGTTTCTTCTGTAATTCTCTATTAGCAGCTGAATTTTTGGAAGACTTGACTTTCCGAATAGTTGAAGAAGAAGAGGAAGAGGAGGAGGAGGAGGAGGACTCTTGATTTTCAGAAACAGAATGTTCTATAAATCAAATAAAAAAGGTTGATCACACCAACTGTGGTTTAAAACAAAAAAGAACCGCCAGTCCAAATGCAATAAGAAATGCTGTTTATTGATCTACAAATATCTGTGTTCTGCTTTTGTTTATAAATAACATGACGAATTGCCCTTTTGTCAGTTAGAAGCAAGGAACCTGAGCTTATCACAGGTATCAGCACTACAACTAGTATCTCTCAACTTTACCATAGTTGCCAAAATCTCTCACAGAATCTAATTATTCTGCAAAGAAAATCATGGGATTGTTTTTATATTTGTTTTTTACAATAACATTTGTCCCTTCTGGTTTTTTTTAATCCAGACCAATGCTAGGTTTGGTAAATAAGAAAGACTATAAATAACTGAGGGTTTACAATTTGTTTTAAACTTTGACTTAAAGCAAAGTCAAAAAAAAGTTAACGGGTAATGAGCCTTTCATGACTCCTAAGATCACCCTGTTCTCTGAGAACGGTCTTATTCGTCTAAGAAATAGCTTCCTTTTGTTGCATCTGTCATCTTCCTACCTTCTGTTATTTCCTCTGATTCTACAACTTTCTTAGTCTTCTTCTTGTCTGGTGATTTGGGTGAACGTTTGGTTGTTGATTTGATGTTTTGACGTGCTCCTGGAGGCGGAGGTGCAGTCTTTGAAGATGGAGGTGATGTGGGATTATGCACTGAGGCCAAGCAAGACAGGTGAGTTAACATCTTGGTTATATTCATCAGCAACCCTAACTGTGAAAAGCACGGATGCATCCGGCTTCAAGAGCAGATGCTGGTGAAAGCCCCTGCGGGCAGGCTTCAGCACAGCACTAACGGCTCCAAACCGATTCATGCCGAGGATGCATCGCTATAAAACACTGGTTCTCAAATTGTAAGTTATGTCAGGGAGCAAAGTCTCAGGAATCAGAAAACCTGAATTCCAGTCCTAGGTCTACAAGCCTCTATCACTGTGACCTTGGGCAAACAGGCTAACTCCTCTTGAACCTCATTTTCTTGTCTGCAAACAGATGTTTATTCAAGATGGTCTCTGAAGGTATTTGCCTGCCTCAAAAATACTTAATTCTATAAGCATCATCTTCTGTAATTGTAAAAATAATACTGCGTGTGGATGGCAGGATACTTATGCTCTTGAGAAGAATATAATTACATTTTTCCTGTTTTCATATTCATTTAAGTCAAATGATATGAATTTACCTTTCAGTTATTTTTTAATTACAAAAGTTCTGTATGGATATTTATTCTTGTGAAAATTTCACACTTTCACATTATACTTTTCCTCAAGATGTGCTTCCCTTCCAAAGATAAGCAACCATTAATATTGTGGTGTAAATCTTTTTAACTTTTTATCCCCTTCACTCCCACCCCTTTTCATGTCTAAAAGAGAAGACATACAGCATTTTTTGATCATTAGGAACCAGAAGAAAAGAAGAGGGACTTCGGAAAGATAAGAAAACAGAGAGCAATGAGGACTCTCTGGTACAGAAGAACTGTGATAAATCCTGCTCCTCCCACCAAACATCTGCTCAGAACTTGATTGCTCTAGACTCCATGAACTGACCACGGTACTTCTTTCTCCTCCCACCTAACAAAAACACCAGTTATCTCAAACAGCTCTGCCATGTAGTAGCTAATGCCCTTGGGCAAATCAGTTAGTTAACCTCTTGAACTCAAGTTTTCTCACCCACATTCAGAGGCACTTGGACAGCTGTGATTCCTTCAATTCTTGAAATGCTTTGCTTTTTAGGTAGTTGCCTACCAGCCTTATTTACATTGAAACAACTAAGTGGTGAGTCTCAAAATAGTTTAAAAAATGAAGTCCTGAAGCTCTGGGTGGTTCCATTATTCAGGACCCTGATTGTCAGATGATTTCTGTAAATGCAGTTGCCTGGCATCGCCTTCATCACTTTTTTTCACTGAGTTCTTCCTGACCCTCGGGTAATCTGACCCACCACTTCATAGCATAAAGTATTGTCTTTACTAAAGTGTTCTCGCAACTTCATCACTCTCCACTCATCTTCCCTCTCCACCCCTTCTCTGCCCAAAATAAATTCCAGTTTTTTGTTTTGCAGCCAAAACAATTATCAGGGTAATGAGTAAATATGTATCACTCATCAGGGGGCCTTCCAAAAGCTGCAGGAATGTTGAGCTCTGAGTTGGGCTTTTTTTTTTTTTTTTTTGGGTGTGTTTTTTTTTTCCACCTGGTTTCATGAGCCCTGAGTTTTGATTACAAGGGTGTTGTCTTCATTATTTTTGGAATGCTTTCCAATGGAAACATTGAACAGTTAAGAAACATCCCTCAACTCTGCCGATTAACAGTTTTTCTCTGTTTTTCCACTGTTTTAAAGGAGTGTAGCCTTGTTTAAAAGTGCAGCCTTGTTTAAATAAAATGATAAGATTATGCAAGCAAGACTTATTTTCACTTTTACCTCCACAAATATTCTCGTTTTAACAAAGGATTTAAGACAAACATTTGAAACAAGAAAATAATTCATTATCTAAGTATATTTTTTAACTCCTCTTTTTGTAACCAGTGGAGGGTTTTGTTACAGTCTCAGGGCACTCCTCCAGGACCATAACCAGAGAGGGGGATCCGAAGTGGAGCTGTCCTTTGTCACGCACAGGCGCTTGAGCAGAGACTGCTGAGGGGACGTAGAGATGGGAAGGAACATACAACTGACAGTTGACTTCTTAGCAGATTTGCCCGAAACTAGTGGCTTAAACTAATTCACAAATTTACTTGTTTAGAGAAGCTAAAAGTGTCGATTCTATCCTTAAATATACACTCAAACATGGAGGCCAAAAGCACAGACAGCGCAAAGAACAGTTGACTTTGTGAAATCAGCAAGGGTGAGACAAGAAATCATCCAATGAGTTGATTACTGTTGATTTAACCTGAAATTGAACCACATCTGAAGAAAAAAAGCATGTACCCTCTGTCCCTTCCTCTGTGTGACTGAACCACAGTCTCCTGTGCTCCCGGAGCCTGGCCGAGCCAGGGGCTGCTACTGTTGGAAGATGCTTTTCTTCTTTAATTCATCTCCGTGAAACAAAATTATTATGAAACAGTTGATGAGTTAGTAAAATCAAGACCTTGGATGGACTGCATGTTAAAGCATGTTAAACGTTATCAGTGAGGCTAGGGTAGGTGCGCAGAGCTGGCTGCACTGAGAGACGGCGAGCGGTACTGTGAGCTTACCTTCTGCACAGAACTCGCCGTAGTCAGAGCAGCACTTGCCATACTTCTTACACTGGGAGTCGCAGTCACACTCCCTTCCTCTCGCGAAGGACTCAAAGCAGCGGCCTTTACAGGAAAGCTCTACCCAGAGCACAAAAAACATTGCAGATTATTACACGTGAAGCCCTACCCAGGTGCTTGGTAGCCATGTCTCATTTTGTAGCTGACTAGAGTTCCAACAGCGCGTTTCTAAGTCTTTCATTTGGAATGTGGAGTACATGATCCAGTTAAAGATGGATGGTGTCCCAAAGGAAGACAGCCCAAGTCAAGAAAGAAATATGGTGACTTAGAGTGACTTTTCTTGTCCTTCAAGGCTCCAAAAGACACCTCAATGCTACCTGAGTCATGCGCATGTATGGACAATAGAAAATTGGGAAATGTCTGAATAGTGAAGGGACTTCACACGAAATCCCTCCATCCTCTCCTCCCACCAGTGCTTTGTAATAGATTTATATTAATTGAATATTCAGATCTCATGGCAATATATTCCAAAGAGCTGGCTTAATATAAATCGGTCACTATTTGGACTTGAAAGTTATTTATAATGCAGAGACCTTTATGATGACAAGCTAGGCAAAGTGTAAAGATAAAAGACTTCGGTCTAATCCCATGGTATGGACTGTAGAAGACAGGCCTGCTCATTTCAAAAGGAGCCTTGGTTAGAGGTACATGACTCACAAAGTCCTCTTAGAAATAATTACCTTATCCAATACACAAATTGTGCGACAATATATTTATTGGTTTCACATGCAAATTGTAAAGCAAATATAGCTCTAAATAATTTTAACTATAATTTTCAAAAATTGAATATGAAATGTTTCTGTGTCAATAAGAAAATGACCCAAAATATGTTCACATGAAATACCACCCATAATTTAAAATTCGGACCTTTGGGTTTTAACTGAAACTCATTGTTAAACACTTATAGAGCCTTTTTCAGGTAATTTAAAAACATGTTAATATCAAAAAGTCAAATAGTAGACAAGACTATTCTAGGCTATGAATTCTTTTGATGAACTTACTGAAAGGCTCCATCACTAAGCAATTACATTTCTGATTATTAGTAAATAATTACCCACTACTAACTACTTAATGTCTCTTGAGTCACAGTGTTGTCTCGATTTCAAACAAGACATTTTACTTGAACTAGTCAATAACCTTGTGCAAGTGAGATTTCCAGGCTCCTCTTGCCCTCCCCCCCATAATCGCAAGCCTGGACACCATCCGTAGGGACAGAGCACCGCAACATTTATGCAAGTGAAGGGAAAGGCACGTGAGCGAGGAAGCGAAATAGTGGGAAAACGGCACTGCAACGGGGTGCCAGGGGCGCTCACAGAGCAGCGTTGCCGATGGAGGAGGAGACACCAGCTCTCAGCACTTACCCACGGTGCAGACTCTCTTGAAATCAGGGCAGCACTCCATGTAGTGTTGACAGTTATAATCACAGTTGCAGGTGGCATCTCTAGAATACCCTTCCCCACATCTCCCTGCACAGCTTGATAAATCTAAAATTACACAATACTAGCGTAAATATGGCCAGACCACTTCACAGAAAGGGGGAGATCTAACGAGGGGGACAAAGCCGCTTTGGTGAAGGAGAGTTTTATCAGTTGGGGAAGTGTTGGAATGATGGTTAGCAACAGGCCCAGCCGATAACCGGCCGATCTTTTACGTGATCTTGATCATGTCGCTTTATTCTTCACTAGGCTTGAGAAGATAAATACGCTTTTGAAATCGAGCGAAGCGATGGCTCTGCATAAAGAGAGTGCTGTTCCTAACGGAGACGTGGCCATTTACTAGTTGCCATTTTTCGAGCATCTCTGTGCCAGGTACCGAGTCAAACATTATCTCTAATGCTTATGAAAATGTTTCCAGGAGAGTATTAGTAGTCCCTTTTTAGAAATAAGGAAACCGAAACACAGAAATTTTAATGACTTGCTCAATGGCACACAGCTAACTAATAGTTCTAGCATATCTGTATTATAGGTCAGTAAATTCCTATTAATTATTTGTACTGACTTCTTTTACTCTTATAAGTGCCCTGATTTGGATAATAAATTATATAGTCACCTTAAATAAACAGTCAATCCAGAATTTGGACTCTGATGTATCTGACTCTAAAGCCCAAGCTTTTTCCACCTAATTATGTTGCCTCTCATTCCTGGTGCTGAGTTTAAAGCAGGCTGGTTCTGCCAGCACAAACTTTACTAGACATTCTCCTCCTTTAGTGATGGGGATAACTGGATACTTTAAATGTTGGGGACGCCAGATGCTTAGAACCACTGCTAAAGTTAGTACAAAATAGAGAACTCTTGAAATAGCATCTGGACATGCACATAAAGGTCATGAATGGAGTTTTTCTGGGCAGAAAACAAACAATAACAAAAGCACAATTATCCTCTAAGTTTTTAAAAATAAATCTTTGAAAACAACACCTTAAAAACCTCCCTGAGAGTTAACTGCAGCAACGTAACAATGGAATCCAACTCTGGAATAGAAATTGGCAGATGCAATGTCTTAAATCCATAGAGGAATGTTGAAACACACTGAAAAAACAATCTCAACAGAATAGAGTCCAGGAAAGTTAAAGTCTGAATATGCAAATAAAACAGTAAATAGTAGGACAACTTTCAGATCTCTTTGCATGCATATATGCATAAGACATATGAAAATGAATATATAGTGTATGTATATAAATACATATATTATATATAAAGAAAAAAGAGAATGAGAAGAGGTTGAGAAAGCAAGAGAAGCAGACAACACAACATCGAAAGAGTGTTCTTTTACAGTTGGCAGATTTCTTAAATAAGAAATCTGTTATCTTTATAGGAAAAGTTTATTTTCATAGATTAAATGTCTATCCTATTTTTGTTGCTGTTAATTTTAACCACTAATTTTAATTTCATTTATTTAAAGGAAAGGAAAACTGTTTTAGTGAAAAACTGACTGTATTACAGAGGAAAAGGTAATTGAGGAAATGTACCCAGTTTTGTGAGCCTTGTAATGATATTATGAGAGAGCTGAAAGATCTGGAGATCCAGAGTAGTCATAATTGCTTATTAAATATTCACATTTGCTGTCATGTGTTTTTCCATCTTTTCTTATCTAAGCAATTCTGCAACTATGCCTACGCAGGCAGTTATCTCCCATATTCAGGTTTCATAAGAATTTTAGTTATTTTACTGGAAATGTCTACTTTAGAAATATAATTTCACCATAACAGTCATGAATCTTGATTTTTCTTCTCTCGGATTTTGCTTATCAAAGGAAAAAAAAGGAAAAGAAAAGAAAGATATCTTGGTGTTGTTACACTGATCAATCCAGATCACATGCAAGCAACTTTTGCTAATGTGATTACATTGAATGTACTTTAACATTCTTTAAGAATGAATAACAAGAACTGTTCATCCAGGACTGACTCTGTTTTTGGAGGTCCGTGAATGGTTCAATATTATAACACAAAATCACAGTCACATCTGTATAACTCTATATCTGAATGAATAGTCCTTATAGTAAAGAGAGAATACTTTCAAGATTAATAAAATGCCATTTGAAACATTGTAAATGTTCACTATAATATAATATCTATGTCTACATGATGCCAAAATAAGTTATTTATCATTAATTCACTTGATGTAAAAGACTAGTTAAATTCGTCACCATATAGGCAAAAATTACATGATAAATATTGTTCTTTTAGTTATTTTGATGATATTGTACAGCTCCAGCATAGTTTATCACACGTCTGCATTTTTTAAACTTTTGGAAGAACCATAGGAATAATGAATACCATAATTATTCTGTCCAAAAGCTCAAAAATTCTTGAAAGTTTTCATAATGCAGAAGAAAAAGGCGAGAATTACAAATCACTTATAAATATGCTAAATATGTTTCACATTTTATTAAGGCTATACTACATATTAAACTCAAATATCAATTTTTAGAAATTTATTTCATTTGTTAAAAATCAAAACAATGACTAGCAATAGTTGTGAAGTAAGAGTATTTTTGATGGTTAAGTTACCTTGAGATGAAACTTGCTGAATCAAAAAAACAGAAAGCAGCAGCAACAAGTAAATGGGAAGTATTTTCCACTCCATGGCTGTTTCCAGGTACTGCACCCTTCCTGAAAATAAAATACAAGTATCAAAAAACTGCTCTTTTATCTCACCAGTAACTTTTGCTTGTGTTACACACAATGTTTTAATAACTGTGGAATGTAATTTAATAATAAAAACATCCCATTCTTGAAACAAGTCTTTTTAAAGTAATTCTATAGAAAATATCTGACCATTATATTCACTCTTATGCAGAACAAATCATCGTTACCCTCAGTTATGTTATTGACCATTTTAATACTTTAGAAATCTCCAACATAGGAAAAAGACTTACCTTAAAACTCTATTCAAAGTATAGCATATACTTACAGTGCAAGGTTTAAATTCTATCTTGGGGGCGAAAAAATAACTGGCTTCAGTAAAATTTAATTTAACAAGCATAGTGGAGTTATTGTTCCAACTTTCCTTTACTCTCAACATAAATTGTAAAAGCTTCCAACAGGTGTATTGCATAAATATAATCTTTTTAAAAAATTTCCAGCTGCTGTCCTTATAAGTCTTTTTCGAATACCTTCAATGAAAACACGTTTAATTCCATGAAGCAAGTTAACTTTGACACTTACCGGTAAATGGCTAGATGAATTTCTCCAATGGGCTACAAGTCTTATATATCAGTGCAAACATATTGGGATGAACCAATTAGTCCAAAGGTTAGACAAAATCAACAGTGACAACCTATGAAATCAAACTTTCCTCATGTGTTGGAAGTAGGCCCAGACGACTAGACTTAGGCAACATCTGGAAAACACTTCCATTAAGAAAAATGACTACTACAAAATAAATTTAGATTTATTGGCTAAAACATTTCTAATTTCTAAGTGAAGTGAACAAGTTGTTCTGAGATGGTACATCATGCTGGCAGGCTTTGAAAACTATATCAAAGCAGCAACTTTAAAATAGTGAAATACTGGTATCATTACTTTTTTTCATTTTTTTTTTCCCAGTTAAATCTAGCAAAGGTGGCTTTGAAACTTATCTATTGTTACCTTGTGGCATAAATTTCCTGAATATATAGCATTAAATCAAATGTACCTTTCTTTTCTTGAGTATTTTCCTTTTCACCGAACACAGAAAACATGCTCTCAATTACCTACAGGTGAATTATTGACACTGTGGATTTTCTAGTTTCCTTTACTATGCTAAAAAGCTGCTTCAAAACTGTATTGATATTTCCCTTAGCCCCTTTATTTAAGAGCACCAGTGTTTGGAAAAGGTCTTTTAAATTACTAATTTATTTTTCTTGCCATAGAGAAAATGTGAACCATCAACTTTGCAGAGCTAAGTTAGCTCAGCTCGAGGCTTTCCCCCATTTTGATATGGAAAGTTCCTGTTTAGATCTTACCCACCAACATAAGGCCTCACTCATCATGTCCTAGCACCTCCCTGAAACCTTCCTGGGTCAACCTAAATCACCTCTAGAATTACAGTCAACAAATGTACTGCATTTTATTGAAAGTATCTGTCCATCTGTCTCCCACCCTCAACAGACTGTGATTTCCCTAAGGACAACCAACACCTGGATCTTAACTCTACTGCCAGCATCCAGTCCAGCGCTTCACCAAAGTTCTGTGTTTAATGCATGTTTGGTGAAACGAATCATTGTTGTAGCTTCGACTCTGCTGTGTACTATGAATTTTGTAGGTACTGCATTTAATTATCACTAAATGCCTTTAAGTTAAATATAATCATCCACATTTTACAAATAAGAAGTTGAAGAGCCACAAATGAAGGGTTTGTGACCCATCCAAAGAACCATGAAGACAAGGAGCCAGAACCAAGATCTGAGCCCATTTCTTTGCATTTTAAGTTCCATCATGTTTCCACTATCCCCAGCTCCCTTTTGATCAAAACCATCACTTCAGTGTGTAATCATTGTGCTAAATTTTAGTCCATCATGTGTATACACAGGTTTACGAGATTGTGACCTTCTTAAGGGCAGAAATTATAATATAAGCATCTCTTTTGTTTCCACAATTTTTATTTCTGGGCTAAATACATAAAAGCAATTTAGAAGCTATCTACTCACTTTTTAATAATCCCCTTTCTCTGGGAACTACCTCCCCATCTATAGGAGTATTTTCCTTTTGGCTCTGGTTATGTATGTTATCTTGCCACATCAGCGACAGCTGATAGAATTAGAAGTAGAAACCTGAACTAACCTGGGCCGATATGTTTCCCTTTCCTGGAAATTTGGAAATATGATTCAGAGATTACAAGCCTGTCTGCCTATGTAGACCAATAACATGTACATTTTCTATAAAAGTAGAAAAAGTCCTTCAGAATAAAGAGATGATTATGAATGAAGCAGCTATGCAGACAGAGAGATTTCTGATGACTTTCTGTGTCTGGGTTACTCTGTGTTTTAGACCCAAACTTTTGCTCTTTATCGTCATAGCAAATTCTCCCTTTGGAGCTGAAGCTAGGTAAAGATGATTTTTGCTACTTAAGATCACACATCAATGAATAGTAGATATACAAAAGATCCTGTTGGATGGAATTGAACAGAATTCTCTTAATTCTTATCTATGCTGAGGTCAAGATGGGGAAGCTGGAAGCTCTGTAAATTTTTCAATCCAGACCTGTACATTGTTGCATTATTATTTGTTTGGAATATTGGGAATACCGAAATCAGATACAAATATACACAGAGACACATGTTTTTAAATAAAATATAAGTTGCTTTCTGATTATTGCCTTTTGAACTATCTGTATTATCATTTTTCTCCTTTGTATGAAATTCATTATAAATGATGGCAAATAACGTTCTCAGATTGATTCAGTAACATGTCCTTGTTCTTAAGTTCAGATTCGAGGCTAGGAAAACCGACAAAACACACACACACACACACACATACACATTATCACACTATTATGGCCAATGTAAGCTATAACTTTAAACATTTCCATTACCATAGTCTCAATGGCATCAAATATGTTTTCTCTGTGTAATAAAATATAAAAAAGAATGAGAAACTATTAAATGCCCAGCCCATTAAATTTAACTCATAAATACCTGATTTACTTCATTTTATTGGGTAATGAGGCTGTCTGGGTAGTTTACTCTTAAAATATTGGAACATTTTATCTATTAAATATATTTTTATAAACTGTACTAAATATTCTTTGAATATTGGGCCATTTAAACTTCATTGTGAATCGTACAGCAATAGTCCCATTAGGTTATATGTTCCCCCTTTAAATTTCATTTCTCATTAAGGGTATTTTCTTAATGTTCATTTCAGTCTTGTTTAATTAGGAGAAGAATTATCCCAGAATTGTTTTTTAATGTAAAGGAGACGGGAAGAGGAGAGTAAAGAGAGACGGAGTGGACATATATAATAGGAAATCCTAGATTTGGCTTCCTGGGATGATTTCACACGGTTCACCCTCACGGAGATCAGTCTCTGTACTCGTCAGCAACACCATGATGCCTTCAGAGAACATTCAAGTATGTTTAGGGATATTTTCTCTGCAGTAGATTATCCTAGACCGTTTGCGTCCTTCTGCTTGGCATGTTCTGCCTCCATCCCTGCAGGTAGCTGTCTCCTTGCCCTGTAGCCGGAGTGTCTGTACCTAGTGGCTTCTCTCCACCTTTCCATGTCTTTGATGTGTTTCATTTCCTTCCAGCAGCAGCCTAGGAAAAATCAAAGCATGCCAGGGAAAAATCACAGATGCAAGCCCTAATTTTGCTCACAATGCTAAGTGTTCTAGGGGGGAAATAACTCCCCTGCTCTCAGATGCAATAGAGAGTAGGACTTTGGGACACTTTTGTCCATTCCATTCAGGCATTTTCACATGCTGGAAAGGATTGTGGCTTTTTTTTTTCCTGGATGTTTGATCAAAAGTCTATTACGTCAGTAAAAGTGTTATTGTATTTGCTTTTGGAGATTGTGGCAGTCTGATAATTGATCCCAATCTTTTCTACCTTTTTCTAACTTCCCAGCTAGAGATTACATTTCCTAGCTTACCTTTCAGGTAGGTGCAACCATGTAACTGTGTTTTCTCTGGCGAAATAGGAATAGAAGAGATACAGGCAACTTTCACTCATTTTCCTAATAGGAAATAGAACTTTCCCTTTCCCTGCTTCTTGCAGACTGGAAGGTGAACATCAGAGACCAGCTCTGATCATGCAGGCAGAGATAGCAGCCTAGGGAATATCATTCACAGTGGAACACAAGCTTTCTCACTCCCTGCACTAGTCAGAGTGCTTCAGAAAAGGACATATATTTCCATTTTATTTGAAAAATTTTAATTTTAGGTCTTTTTTAGACATTATTCTAATTAACGTAAAATCATAAGAAATTCCCATATATTTAAAGGAGTTGTTTTCTACAAATTAATTTGTATACTCTACGACAATGGAAAAGAATGAATTATCGGTAATAAACTATTGATATTGGAAAGGAAGAGGTAAGCTATGTTTATTTGCAGATGACATGATTATATATGTAGAAGATCCTAAGGAATCTCAAAGTGGTAAAAACTACTGAGTGAATTTGGCAAGATTGCAGGATATAAGACACTAACATGATCCATACTGAGGCCATTCTAATGCATGAACTTAGGTGTACATGAATAAAGTATTCCCTCTACTGAATTTTCTAAAAATAAGAGTTCATTCACCTAATTTGTTCATTCATGCAATTATTTCGATAAGCAATTATCAAATAGTGTTCCCTACATACTAAACCTAGTACTAATTGCGGGAGATACACGTACGTGCCAGAGAGAGTCTCTGGTTCCTAGGAATTCTTAGACTAAACAAGGAGCCAGACATATAAACAAATAGTTCAAATATCGTGTGAAAGGAGGAAGGCAGTGTGATGAACAGCTAGAGCTGGGCTTCGGAATAGGTCAGACCATTGTTCAAATCTGTGTTAAAATTTTCTAACTGGTGGGTTTATACAATTGTCTTGACTTATCTAGACCTCAGTTTCCTTATCTGCAAAGTAGGAGCAATATGTTATTACTTGGCATAGCAGATGTGCATAAAAGATAAGGCAGAACTATATTGAACACCAGTGACATGTGCTTAATAACTCACAGGTATTACGTTCGTGGTTATGGTTATAATTCCAGAGCTGCACCCAAACTGCTATGAAAACATGGTCAGGAAGTGCCAACTCTACCTGAGGAATTTTTCGCAGTTGAATGACATGTGACCTGGAGTCCGAAGGCTCCTATGGCTCGGAAATGGAACAGCAGCCAAAGGTGACAATAATAGAACAAAATGGCATAACTCCTCTTTCCATTCTTCTTACCTATTTGTTCTTCAGTTCCTGACAATCTGGCTTCTTCTCTTCCATGAAACAGAGCTTTGGAAGATAAAAAATGACCCTACAATCATCCTAGGATAGGCTTTTTCTAATTATAGGAAACGTATTGAACATTTATTTTGATACATGGCATTTAAGTACATGACTTTATTGAGTCTCACAATGATCTTATGACATTATGATTATCATTAAACCCATTTTACATTTTAGATTATTGGAGGCACAGAAAGGATGAGTAACTTGCTCAAGATCACAAAGGTAGAAAGCCAGTAAGTGATAAAGTTAGTATTTTAACCTAGGTCTTTTTTGACTCCAAAGCCCGTGATTTTAACCAATTCCATGACCCACCTACTATAATATCCAGGGTTGATAACTACCTTCTTTGTGCTCCTACGTAACTGTATTTGTATCTCTAAAATAGTATCTTATCTTATCAATATCCATCTTTGTTGCAAGCTTCAGGTTCCAGAATGATTACATCTTATTCATTTTGTAGCTTTTTTACAGCTAGCGTGGCTTCTTCTTACACGATTGGTACTCTATAGCTGTTTGTTGAATTAAACTTAAGTTTACTGTCTTCCTTCCAACTTTGCCATCACATCTGTTTCCTAACCCCTGTCATTATAGCATTGTGATCATTCAAGTCCACATCTCTCGGGTTCCAGATGTCAAGGAAGCGTACGGTGACAGCTCAGACAGGAACATTACAAACTTACTTCCTAGTAGCCAAAAGCATGAGTAATTTCCACATAACTATTTAAGTGAGTGAAAGTGAATTGGGCGCTATAATAACTCAGTGTGACAAACACTCTAGAATTGGGTAATTCAGAGAGTGGGAGCAAAGTCTGGGTGTGGTTGGGTGCGGTCGAAGGACCCACAGATAGGTAGGATAGGAGGAAAGTCTCCTAAGAGACACTGTGGAAGACATTTCATTGAGTCATCGCAAAGCAGGAACACAAGGCCCTTTAAAGATATTGAGTACAAGGCACTTTGAGCTGATTGCATAGCATTGCATAATATTATAATAATTATAATATTTCTTACTCCTATTATTTCTTATATTTCTTATTATATATCAGAATACATATTTATTTCTTATGTGTTTCTTATTCTTATAATAATTCTTTAAAAATCCCTTTCCCTGTGATGGTAGCTAGTTTCTGTGAAAAGGATTGAGAAGCAGGGTGTTTACAATGAATTGTCTCTATGGAGCTTATATTATGCTTGATAAGGAAAAGCCAGTCAGAAGCTTAACATAAAATACAACATTTCCCCCTGTATTTTTGCTAATCACTTACAAAACTAGACTCCAGAGGATCCCCGCGCCTCTGGCAGCTCAGTAGATGTTCGCCGCGTGAATTAATGAATGAGTGTTACTGCTAATGTTAGCACTTGCTCTGCCTCTCCTGGGACTGGACGGGAGGCCCTTGGGATTGGCAAGACCACGGGTTCTTTGCTCGCGTCACTTAGACCTCGAAAGGGTTGAAGGGATGGAGAGCAGAGATGGGACAAATGGTTACTTACGTGTCCTTTTATTTGTACTCTGCTTTTTCTGCAAAGAGAACATTTATGGCAGGGGCAGTGACGGAGGGCAGATCCTCTGTTCCTCTAAGTCCTCCTTGAAGTGATGCAGGGAGAAGCTGTGTCCTTCATGGAGGCAAACTCAAGGTCATAGCCAGGCCTTGAAGAATCCAGGTTTTGGGCAACACCCCCGCCAACCATCAGCATCTATTAAGTGTCAGCCAGGTGCCAGGCATTTATTCTGATTAAAAGCAAAACCAAACATTAAGAAAAACAAAATAAGACAAGTGGGGAGGTGGCTTTTATTATCTTCATATTACAAATAAGGAACTAAGCATCAGAATTTCAGTAACTTTTCCTATGAAAATGGTAGGAGAAGGATTCCGGCCTACATTTGTCTGAAAATTATGAAACAGATTTCTCTTAATAACACACTAACACTGAATTACTGCAAGGGCCCAAAGGAGCTTCGGGTATTTAAAATTTTATTCAGTTTAAATGATGGACGTGTTTTTCTCCTTCATAGATGGGCTGTCACGATGAATTCAACAGAATATGAGAACGCTAAGCCACTCTTTTTTTGTATTTAATTATAGAAATATTATAATTAATAAAAGAAAAACACCTATAATTTTACCACGCCAACACACTATTTACATTTGTAACTATTCTGTTCCAGACTTTGTCATTATGCAAAATTGCATAATCATATTCAAGATCAATAAGTTATATTTTTAATTTTTTACTACTGAATTAGCCAACATGTTTATTTTTTCTTTATAATTGGCATGTTAATTACTGTATAACACTCCATGTAGTTGAGATACCATAATTAAATTTCATTGAACTAATACTTTTTTTTGAGACAGGGTCTCACTCTGTGGCCAGGGTTAGAGTGCAACAGTGTCACTGTAGCTCACAGCAACCTCAAATTCCTGGGCTCAAGTGATTCTCCTGCCCCAGCCTCCCCGGCAGCTGGAACTACAGGCACATGCCACCATGCCTGGCTAATTTTTCTATTTTTTGTGGAGATAGGGTCTCCCTTTTGCTCAGGTGGCCTGGAACTCCTGGCCTCAAGCAATCTTCCTGCCTTGGCCTCTCAAAGTGCTAGGATTACAGGCCTAGCCTGAGCCAATTCTTATTAGGCATTTCTGGCTATTTTGTAATAAAAATGTACATTTAGCTTTTTTCTTCTGTTAAAGAAAACTTGGGGACTCAGCATGGAAAATACACAGATAACTTGCATTTTTTTATATATATATATTTTTGAAGTTTGGAAGAAGCAATCATGGAAATAAACTGAGCTTCAGCTGCACAAACTTAAACTTTGGGTCCCAAAGAAAAATTTTACATCATGCAGCCTATAACTAACTGTTCCCTGAAAACTTTTTGTAGTGTATTATTAATTCTCCTCTTTCAGTGGCCAATATGCAATTCTGGTTTATTTAAAAGAAATAGCCTCTCCTTACCCAAATTTCTGTAAATTCTCTGACCCTACATGTTATATTTCTTAGGGCATATTTGTCCTAAATCTGTTGAATTAACTACAAAAAATGAGATATATTAAAAAATGAGATATAAAAAATGGGCACGCCTTCATAATAAAATTTAATTTAGCAAATATCAGTGGTACATATCCTTAGGGTCAATCTTTCTGTTTTAATCTTCACAATTATTATTTTAAATGATGGGATAATATTTTAGTCTTAACTATCACTCTATTATTGACCTTTATCCAAATTGTTTCCAGTTTTTTGCTTATGATTAATGCTGCAACAAATTCCTTTTTTAAGTTCAGCTTATGTTGAATTTTACCTTTCAAATACATTCTTAGGAGTGGGAACATCTTTATGATTTTTGATAAGTATTATGAAATCATCTTGCTGTCTAGATTGTAAATTCATCACAGGCAAGGAAATTGTCTCATATATGTTTGAATTTCCAGCACCCGGCAGAGGACTTGGCGCATGAGGGTTTGCTAAGATACCAGATTGAATTTAATGGAACTGTAGGATTGCTAGCAGTGTGACAGGCATTGTAAAAATCCTTTTTTTTCCCTCCCAATAATGGAAGTGAGTTGGCACTTGGACACATACTGCTTGGTTATTCTTGCATCAGAGAGCATGCATTTGGAGGCAGGAGACAGAACTGACGGATGTGCCCTACGTAGGTCGTAAACACCTTGTAAGGTAAGGAATGGTGCTGGGAAACAAATGATTTCTGCAGGAACCTTCCACTGGATGATCTCAGAACCGAGAAAAGTCACGGTCAGCCCTCCATAGCTCCATATCATTGAAAACAAGAACTTCTCTCTGCTTTGGCTCTGTTTTTTTTAAAATCTTAAAGCAGACTGGTACAGAATATGAATGTTAGCAGAACACAGAAGGTCAAAGTTGAGGCAAGAAGCCAAAAACTAATTCTTTCCTGTCACCCTTTATCTCTTCCATGCTTCTTGTAGAAGAGGAATGCGGGGGCCTTAAGGAGAAAATAAATGAAAAGCCAGAAGAGATAAGTCCTGATGTAAATATTTGACATTGTCTTACACAGAACCATCTATCTTATGTCTGGTAGAGTCAGGCAGGGATATCAGAAGGAAAAAAAAAGCAGAGTAATTTATGTGGATGCCAGTAAGACTAAAATTGGGATTGTCTAAGATTTTTGGAACGCTAATTGAACTATCTTGTAGCTCTGTTTTTGGATCTAAAAAATTAAATTAATATGGGAAAGTAAAGAAACTATGTATTATATAATGTAATGATCCAGGAAAAATATTATTTTTTTAAAGCAACAATTCATTTTGCACCCCTATCTTGCCTTCTGGAGAGAGACTGACTTTATCGAAATCAAATTTTATTATAATCAGCCCTCAGCAAACTAGAAGTTCACCAGCACCCAGACACCCTGCATCATACAGAAAGGTTGGAGGAAGCAGAGAGAGTGAGTGGTCAGTTGGAAGGAGAGGGGAGAGGAAGAGGAAAGGCTCTCAGATGGAAGGACAGCGAGGCTGAAGTAGGAATTTAGATAAATAGCAACTGAGTAATGGAGGTTTATTAACTCAGGTGCAGGGTGGCGTGCAATACAACTCCTCTCCCTGTTCCTTAGAAACTCTTCAGTAAATCCAATAGTGTTCACAAACGCTTTCGATTTCAATGGGTTTGTTACGGTGATTATAAAAATTAAAAAGTAGATTCTTTTTGATATATATGTATTGGGTCGTGACTGGCGCTGGACAAAACCAGATGCTACATATGGGTGACTCTGATACTTTACCGCTAAGGATACCGAACGATGACATTACATCTAGTATGTAAAATATAAGGAGAAAACATTCTCAACCAGAGCGCTTTCAGAAGCTTACAGTCACAAGGAGGGGTATGGGCTGAAAGCATAAATAGCTCCAAAAAATTAAGAAAAAATTGGAAGTAATCAAAGTGTTCAAGGGAACATCTCTGGCTGGGAAAACTGACACAGGGGACTATCGTAAAGATCCCAGGGGCCTCGGTCAGAGGCAGAGTCCTGGCTGGGTGGATTCTTGGTGTGCCCCGGGAGGCCATGCTGGAGTCCTAGGTTGAGGTGTCTAAGGACTGGAGAGATGGCAGTTTGGTTTTTTGTTTATGTTTTGCTTTATCATTCAATAAAACACTTAAGCGTGATATAAATAAAGCAATTCTAACAGCAAGTGAAAGTTTTGAGATACAGGAAAACTGTTTAAAAGGGGAAAAGAGGTGAGGGTGGAGATTTGTGGTTCATGGATTATAGCCACTTCTTTCTTCTTGAGGGTGATTCTTACAAGTGATGTGCTGTTATAAACTGGAATAATAGCTCATGGCCAGAGTGACTCACTGAAGGGATGATGGGAAATTGGTCAACAAAGTACAGCAACTTTTGGGTAATAGGTCACTTTGTATCTTCTGGCTTGGGCTGCTCTCTCTTTCCCTGTGCTCCTAGAATTTCACCTGAACATCCCTTTTCTGCTTTATTACATCAAGAAAAGTTGGATTCAACTCTAACTTTTTAAAGCCTCTTACAGGAAGCAAACCTATGAATCAACGACTCAGTGGGGGTGAGCTAATCACTAGTCCAGGCTTCCTGCCATCGGCAACCCACCAAACGCTTCACTCCTTCGGAAGATTTCTTTATAGAAGTTGTGGGTGCTAATTATTTGCAGCTGTTGCGGAGCTTGTTGCATCAACTTGATGGGCTCCCCCTAGAAGTCTGGCAGACTGCCCAGCATATATGGGGTTATTGACCAAGTCTTATGAAAATCAAAGATACTGGGAGTGTGGAAATTGTATGGGGGGAAATCCTAAGAGCAATCTCAGCAAAGTCTCTGTTGAAATGTATATTTTGCTTAAAAGCAGCCAATTCCAGAACTGTTAGCTTTAGAGAGAAAGTACCAGCAGGGAATTGTAGAACACAATAAAAAGTAGTGATTAGTGGGAGAGGATTAAGGAAGGAAAGAATGAATCACCACTCAGAGACTTGGATCTAGGAAGGTGATTGCTCCCCCGGGTGGCAGATTGGAGGAAGGGAACAACCCAGCCCCAGGAACAACAGTAGCAAGTGGAGATGTTCGAGCTGGTAGTAACCTCGGGATGGGAATGGGACGAAAGGGATCATAGGAAGGAAGTGAGCACATACTGAGGCCTGGCCAGGTGGAGCGCTATCTTCAGGACATTCAAGCAGGCACCCTGTAAGGGCCACCCTTCAACCTAAAAATGGGTACTGCTTACATGCTTTCTAAACAAAGACAACATAGCTGTGTTTCAAGAATTAGGAAGTCAGTACAGGTGTCTTTTTTCACTTGATTTTTTTTGAGTCAAGGCTATTTACTGAACAGTGGCTCAAAGGGTCATATTTTCCTTAATAATTTTTATGACATAATTTCTTGTATTTTTGAAAATGATTGAAATGCATAGATTTTAAAAAACATAATGTTTATAGTTCATGTCAAGATAGGCCGTGCCAGTCATTCAGAGAGCAGATTCCTGGTCAGTTCTCGTATCGTCCATAGTTCCCTATGAGCAAATAATATCTAAAAATAAATGATGCATAAGGAAATTTACATTTTGTTTTTCAAAAGTTATGTTGCATCAAATAAGTAATGTTCTATAAAGTGAAGGGAGAACATGCTAACTCATCTTTGACTCTTTGTGTTTACAGCCACAGAGCTGGACAGGCACTGTTCTCTACCGCACATCAAATTGTGTCAGAATTTTCTAATCGTGCTAACTTTCGAATCTTCCACCTTCTCCCTCTGGGAGATGCCCTTGGTATTCCCCTCAGGAATCAACATCCTGAGATGCTGGCCCTTTATCAAAGCTATCCTGTCAAAAGCTGGTCTTTTAAAAGGAATGAGTAAATTCAACAATGTGACCGATAACATTTCAGTGTTACCTGCCTTTAGTTGAATTTGAATTTTAATAAAAATCATCCAGTCCCTTTAAAAGTATCTCCCTAAAGCAATTTCCCAGACAAAATCATTACAAGGAATCAAAATCTTATTTCAAGAGTGCTGCAAGGGAAAAGTGGTTCGAGAAAGCCAATTGAGTGTTGGTAGAGCCTTAATATGAAAGATGAGGGAATAAACTCTTACTATAAGATCAGATAAGAAAATCAAAGAATGTACGCTAAGATCAGCAGACTCTCTGAGGTTAAAGGTTATTAGGTTGCTCCCAGGGCTGACAGACAAAGGATGCAGTTCACAGAAGGGCCTCTTAAACTCATTAAAATCTATCGAGTAGGAATTCTGATTTCTTCCCAAAAGGAGCAGCTAGCTGATCACGTCAGATCATAACTTCTGCCCCAGCTCAGGACTGGGACTACTTTTTCTCTCATATGTCTCCTGAACATTTCTTCGTACTTTTCATTGCTTTGCTTTTTTAGGCATTAGCAAATGTCCAAATAAGGAAGACAAAACTAGAGTATTAAAAAAAAAAAAAAACATGGAAACTCATAACTGCAATTGTATCAACCCTTATCATCGCTTCTTTGAGTGAATTTCAAAAGGTAAGCTTCACGTCTTGAGTTTAAACTTTGGGGAAAGGAGCCATGTCCAGCTTCCAATTCAACATTAAGCAGAGAATTAGGGGCAGACTGGTTTCCTGACTACTACACTATTAACTTACATAATCATAAAATAGGTCATGGGAATATAAAGTTTGGAGGAAATTCCAGATATAATAGAACACTCTATAAATTTAAATATACTATATGGCACCTAATATTTAGGCATATTTAGTGAAAATAAACAAAACAACACATAGATGAGATAATATAGATGAAGTGTTTGTTTTGTTCCGCACAAGCTTTAAAAAGGCATTCAGCTGGAGGATGAACTGACAGGGTAGTGTGAATTCATAATCTGTCATAAACTTTTGAAAAGCTGTCGACTGCCCCTGTGGAGAGAAAAATGTTATATGAAAAGTCATATCATCAAGTAACTCAAGCTCACTAGCTATGTGAATTTAGGTACATTATTTAGCCACTGTTGCGGAAGGATGTTGTAACCACATGGGTTAATGCATATAAAGCACTTAGAACGATACTAGCTACGTAAGGAACATTCAGTAAAAGTTACCCTTCATTATCATTGTTGTTTGTATTATACGAGTTTGAGTTATTTGATGTGATACCAAATTCCATGGTAAAAAGACTCTCTTCAGAGACTTAGATAGACTGTCGTATGGAAGAGTACAGCATTTTCTAATAGAAAATGGGTTTAAAATAGAGAAGGAAAGATACAGGTTGGAATAACAACAGTTCACTTGTACATTGCAGTATTTTGTCACAAAATCTCATCTAGATATTCCCCATTCCTCTACCCCCACCCCATTTAACCCCTGGGTCAACCCTTGATGTGAAGCCCAACTCCAATGTTTTTCACAAAACGATATAATCTGTACATATAGTGTTTTTTATCTTTGTTAACTTTTGTGACAATTTCACAGGAAGTAGACGGGGGATTCTTATTTTGTCCAGTAAGTCCTTCTGCCAACTCACTGGCTCTCTCTCCTCCATAGCCGTCCCAAATATTTTATGACAATGGTTATGATAATAAGTAATTAGGATTCACATGCAATAAAATAACACTTAACTATTCATATTGGCCATTATAAAGGTTAAAGCTATATTTATGGCTTAGACTTAACAAGAGTCTCTTGAGACGTGTAATTGTTTTGTAAAGTGGCATGTAATTCAAATGCTTCAATAAAATAAATTCTCTGTTAAGAAATAGGAGATATGTTCAAATAGGTTTCATAAACGCCACTCATTTTCTTGTCCGCCATATTAAATTATTATAAACCACAGCTTTTGAGAAAGCATGTGTAATAGACTGAATATTTGTGTCCCCCTGCAAATTCACATGTTGAAATCCTAACCCCCAATATAATGGTATTAGGAGGTGGGGTCTTTGGGAAGTAATTTAGGTGGTGAGGGTGGAACTTTCATTAATGGGATTAGCGCTCCCCCGACCCACTAATGGAAAAGAGAACCCAGGGAGCTCTCTAGCCCTGCTTCTGCCATCTAACGTTACTGGGAGAAGATAACAGTCTGTAATTTGAAAGTGGTAGGTCCCTCAACAGAGCCCACCTGTGCTGGCACCCTGATCTCAAACTTCCAGCCTCCGGAACCGTGAGAAATGAATTCCTGTTGTTGATAAGCCACCCAGTGTGTCGCACTTTGTCATAGCAACGTGAAGTAAGACAGCGAGTATATTAAAATGTCTGTGATGTGAATGTAAAAGTCACAAGACTCCCCAATCAATATCCAAATGGTAGCTGACGACCAATCCTAACGAGGAAAGAGTACTACAACCACTGTCAGAGAAACATCACTGAAATAAACTAAAAACGTTGGATCAGTTAGTTCAAGTCTTCACATTGAAGTTGAAGAAGAGAAAACTTAAATTCTCTTCTTCCTGGGCACACAGTTGGATGGCATTTACCAGCATCCTTTACAGTCAGGGGGCCTTGGGGCTGTGTAATGGATCAAGGGCAGAAGTGATGTGGACCCCATTCATTTTGGACAAAGCGGAGGACTCCAGTGCCCTAGATGGTGGCAGAGCCACCCCTTGGAAGAAGCCTGGACCCCTGAATGACTGTGGATCAGAGGCCCTCCTCTCCTCTTCCCCGCATTGGACTATGTTATGAATCATAAATAAACTTTGCGTTATAAAAATCTGGCAGGGTTTTTTTTAATGGTAGCATAGCCTGACTAATACAGAACTCTTATAAAACTGGGAAAATGTAAATTGATTTTTCTTCTGGTAAAGTAGAGTGTACCCTTGAGATAAAATTGAAAAGCACTCCCATCTCTGGTGACTAATTTTATGAAGTGCTTGTGGCAGTTGGTAGAAAGAGGCTGAATGGAAAATCTCCTTGCCTCAAGCTGTGAGTAGTGTTGTCTTTTCAGCTTGGCCACCCAAAATTGGTCCCCAGTGTCCCCATTTTGGAAACCTCAAAATATGGTAAGCGGTTTCAATTATACCATCCCACAAGAAATTACATTTTTAAAAGCATTATTAATTAAATCATTATTTTTGTAAGGCCATAGATGATATTTACTTGCCACAAATCCCTAGACACAGAGGCAGAGTCAATTTCTAACACAAGGGGAAAGAAAGGAGACTTTGGAGACAGAGTCATCGAGTGCTAGTGTTCCAAGCAGAAGAACCTTTCATAAGCCAATCTGCTTTGGGCTCCATCTGGGAATATATCTAATCATCAGATCTTTTCATAGGATTCAGCAAGTTTGGGATGACTTTTATTGTCCTTGGGGCAACATAGTCCGAAGGAATTTGCTCTGATAGAGGGTCCAAAAACAAAACTGAAAACCACTAAAGATTCATACACTGAAATAAAAGATTATCTATAAAGTCATGCCCCTTGGTATTCAAAATAATGTCCAAACACCTCAGTATAGACTATAGGCCCTTCGTGATCTGGTATTTGTTTACCCTATGGCCGCATCTCTTCCCCCCTCCCTCAGCAGTTTACACTGGCCACACTGAACCTTTTACAGCTTCTTCAATTGTTCATGCTCTTTCTCAACTGCAATTTTATTTGTACATGTTGTTTCCCTTTTCACAGCTACTAAAGATCTTTCCTACTTGCTCCATGACTTGTTAGTTGAAAAGAGACTCAAGGAGGCAACTGATCATGA
>RJWJ010023667.1:0-25584 GCA_004363605.1 Indri indri | reverse complement strand
ACAAAAATCGCTCTATGAAAAAGACACCTGCACCCGAATGTTTATAGCAGCGCAATTCACAATTGCAAAGGTGTGGAAATAGCCCAAGTGTCCATCAATACATGAGTGGATTAGTAAAATGTGGTATATGTATACCATGGAGTACTATTCAGCTTTAAGAAACAATGGTGATATAGCACCTCTTGTATACTCCTGGATAAGGTTGGAACACATTCTATTAAGCGAAGTATCCCAAGAATGGAAAAACAAGCACCACATGTACTCACCATCAAATTGGTAGTAACTGAACAACACATAAGTGTACATATAAGAATAACATCTATTGGATGTCGGGTAGGGAGGGAGGGGGAAGGGGGAGGGTCGAGGGGGAGGAGGGGACGGTTATATGCATAAACAAAGGGTGCAATGCGCACCCTCCGAGAGATGGACACACTTGGGACTGGGACTTGGGGGGAAGGAGGGGCAAGGGCAACATACATAACCTAAACACCTGTACCCCTATAAACAACAAACAATAAAAAAAAAGCACAAAAAAGAACACAGAAGATTAAAAAAAAACGTTCATACAGGGAATGCCACTTGTGCTTCTTAAAGGACCCTCTAAATCATCTATGTAAAGGCTAAATCTTATGCATCATGATTTTGGCAATAAGACCTATGACTTTTAGGATTCTTGAAGTTTCAAATGACAAAAAAAAAAAAAAAAAGAATCTGACTTAATCAGGAAAAGGAATGTGTTGGCACATGTACCTAAAAGTCCAGGGGTATGGCTGGCTTCTGGCATGTTTGAACCAAGTGTCAAGCACAGTTTTTCTGTATCTCTGGCTCTATGTTTTTCCAGACCCTTTCTCACTGGGCTTGTCTCTCCACAGAAAGATCACAGGGCCCTAAGCTTACATCTTCTGTTTCTACCACTGATTTCAGAAGAAGAGAGACAAGATAATTTTCCCAGAAGTTCCAGCAAATGTCATCCTGATTCCCATTGCCTTTGAACATCACCATCCTTGAACCACTCATTGTGACTGGCAGATGGCAAACTGCCTGCTCACTTAAGCCAATTAGGGTACAGACCTAAAGCTAATAATGGAGGCACCCAAATGAAACCCTACAGTTTGCAATGGATATGGGGCAGTTGCTTAAAGGAATGTGGAGAACTGTCACCAGAAAGAGAGGACATCA
This sequence comes from Indri indri, assembly GCA_004363605.1. Taxonomy (NCBI): domain Eukaryota; kingdom Metazoa; phylum Chordata; class Mammalia; order Primates; family Indriidae; genus Indri; species Indri indri. Next base: position 24,405 of record RJWJ010023667.1, on the reverse strand, counting down.
ATGATGAATCTCAAACACATGATGTCTACTAAAAATATGCTGCTTTATATTACAGACACTTCCATATTAATTATATGCATATGCCATAATTTGATATTTTTTATTTTATAAGGCTCAGCATCCAGTGCCTCTGGCAGAATCCTAGTAATTCTACCCCCACCTCTCAAGATTAATGTGGCACAATCATTAAATTTTTAATTGTTAGAGTCTATCTGTTTAATTTCAACAATACATGTTCTGCATTTCAAAATACTGAAAAAAAAGTACAGCTAATTTGAAGTGGAGATAATTCTTTTTTCAAAAGAAATCTATAGCTAACATTATACTTAATCCTAAAAATAGAATGCTTTCCTCTCCTGTTGGGAAGTTGAAGATGACTGCTTTTCTCACTCTTATTCAATATAGTGCTGGAATTTCTATCCAGTGCAATAGGTAAGAAATGGAAATAAATAAACTATTAGAAAGGAAGAAATAGAACTGTCCCTGTCTGCAGATGACATAGATATCTGCATACAAAACCCCAAGAAATATACAAAAACAACCCCTCATAGAACTAATAATGAGCTCAGCAAGGTCAAAGGATACAAGATAAACATATAAAAATCATTGTATTTATGGCTATATCCTAGAAATCAATATATAAACACTGAAGTTAAAAACACGACGCCATTTACAATTGCTCAAAAAATTGAAAGATGTAAGTGTAAGCTTAACAAAACATGTATAGAACTCATATGCTGAAAACTGCACAATGCTAACAAAAGAAACAGAGGATCTAACTGAATGGGCAGACATACAATGTTTATAAATGGATAATTCAACATAGAAAAGACGCCAATTCTCACTAAATTGATATAAAGGTTTAACTCAAGTCTTATCAAATTGCTAGCAAAATATTTTTGTAACCTGAGACTTTCCTGAAGTTGTTTACTAATTCCGGTGGTCTCATGGCAGAATCTTTGGGGTTTTCTAGATATAATATTATGTCGTCAGCAAATAGCAATAGTTTAACCTCTTCTGCCCCCATTTGGATGTCCTTGATTTCTTTCTCTTGTTAAATTGCTCTGGCTAGGACTTCCAGCACTTTGTTGAATAGAAGTGGTGATAAAGGGCAACCTTGTCTGATCCCAGTTCTAAGTGGGAATGCTCTCGATTTTTTCCTATTAAGTATGATGTTGGCTGTGGGTTTGTCATATATGGCTTGTATCATTTTTAGGTAAGTCCCATCTATGCCAATTTTGTTAAGCGTTTTTATCATAAAAGGGTGTTGAATTTTGTCAAATGCTTTTTCTGTGTCTATTGAGAGGATCATATAGTCTTTGTTTTTGCTTCTATTTATGTGTTGAATTACATTTATAGATTTGTGTATGTTGAACCAACCCTGCATATTGGTCGTGATGGGTTATTTTTTTGATAAGCACCTGAATTTGGTTTGCTAGGATTTTGTTGAGAATTTTTTCGTCTACATTCATAAAGGATCTTGGTCTGTAGTTTTCTTTTTTTGTTGCATCCTTTCCTGGTTTTGATATCAGGGTGATGTTGGCTTAATAAAATGTGTTGGGGAGGATTCCATCCTTCTCGATATTGTGGAATAATTTCTGCAGGAGAGGCACCAGTTTTTCTTTGTAGGTCTGGTAAAATTCGGATGTGAAACCATCTAGTTTGGGACTTTTCATTTTAGAAAGGTTTTTTTATTGCTGTTTCAATTTTGTTATTTGATATTGGTCTGTTCAGGAATTCTATTCCTTCCTGATTGAGCCTAGGGAAGCTGTGTGTTTCCAAGAATTTGTCCATTTCCTCCACATTTTCCAATTTATATTCATCGACATTTTTATAGTATTCATACATGATATTTTATATTTCCATGGCATCAGTTGTAATTTCTCCTTTTTCATTCCTGATGGGGCTTATTAGAGCTCTTTATTTCCTGCTTCTCATAACTCTAGCCAGAGGCATGTCAATTTTGTTAATTTTTTTAAGAACCGCCTTTTTATTTTATTAATCTTCTGTATAGTTTTTTTTTTGTTGTTGTTATCAACTTCATTTAGTTCTTCTCCGATCTTGTTATTTCTTTTCTTATTCTGGGTTTGGGCTCAGTTTGCTCATCCTTTTCCACTTCTTTCAGATGACTCAATAGATTGTGTATCTGTGATCTTTCTGTCTTTTGGATGTAGACACTTATGAATGTAAATTTTCCTCTCAGGACTGCTTTAGCTGTGTCACACAGATTTTGATAACTTGCATCTCTTTTATAATTTAGTTCAAAGAATCTTTTGATTTCCATCTTGATTTCCTCTTTAATGCAATAATCATTCAGCATAAAGTTGTTCACTTTCCATGACTTTGTGTAGACATGAGAGTTTCTGTTGGAGTTGATTTCTAATTTCATTCCACTGTGGTCTGAGAAAATGCATGGTAAAATTTCTATTTTTAAAAATTTTTTGAGAAGTACTTTGTGGTTATAAAATCAATGTACAGAAATCAGTAGCACCCCTATACAACAACAACAGTCAAACTGAGAATTAAATCAAAGACTTAATACTCTTCATAACAGCAACAAAGAAAGTAAAATACCTAGGAATATATTTAACTAAGGAGGTAAAAGACCTCTGCAGGGAGAACTATGAAACACTGAGGAAGGAACTAGCAGAGGATATAAACAGGTGGAAAACCCATACCATGCTCATGGGTCAGCAGAATCAACATTGTTAAAATGTCTATAGTACCCAAAGTGATCTACAGATTCAATGCAATCTCTATTAAAATACCAACATCATTTTTCACAAATGTAGAAAAATAATTCTTCACTTCATGTGGAAACAGAGAAGGCCCCATATAGCAAAAGCAATATCATACAAAAAGAACAAATTGAGAGGCATCAATTTACCAGACATCAAACTATACTACAAGGCTATAGTAACTAAAACAGCATAGTACTGGCATAAAAACAGAGACGTAGACAAACGGAACAGAACTGAGAACCCAGATATAAAACCATCCTCATACATCCATCTAATCTTTGACAAAGCAGAAAAAAACATACACTGGGGGAAAGAAACCTTATTCAATAAATGGTTCTAGGAAAACTGGATAGCCAGATGTACAAGACTGAAATAGGATTCGCACCTCTCACCTCTCACAAAAATCAACTCACAGTGGATAACAGACCTAAACCTAAGGCATGAAACTATAAGAATTCTAGAAAAAAATGTTGGAAAAACTCTTATAGACATTGGCCTAGGGAAAGAATTTATGAAGAAGATCCCAAAGGCAATCACAGCAACAGCAAATATAAATAAAGGGGACCTGAACAAATTAAAAAGCTTCTGCACAGCCAAGGAAACTATCACAAGAGCAAATAGACAGCCTACAGAATTGGAGAAAATATTCGCATGCTACACATCCAATAAAGGGCTAATAACAAGAATCTATGTAGAACTCAGGAAAATTAGCAAGGAAAAATCAAACAACCCCATTAAAAAGTGGGCAAAGGACACGAACAGAAACTTTTCAAAAGAAGATAGACTAATGGCTAACAAACATATGAAAAAATGCCCAACATCTTTAATCATCAGGGAAATGCAAATCAAAACCACAATGAGATATCACTTATCCCCAGTGAGAATGGCCTTTATCAAAAAGTCCCAAAACAATAAATGTTGGCATGGAGGCGGAGAGATAGGAACACTCATACACTGCTGGTGGTACTGCAAACTAGTACAACCTCTGTTGAAAGCAATATGGAGATACCTCAAAGAGGCACAAGTAGAACTGCCATTTGATCCAACAATACCATTACTGTGCATCCACCCAAAAGAACAAAAGACATCCTATAAAAAAGACATCCATCCTAGAATATGTATAGCAGCACAATTCACAATTGCAAAGATGTGGAAACAACCCAAGTGCCCATCAATATATGAGTGGATTAATAAAATGTATCTGTATACCCAGGAGTTCTACTCAGCCACACAAAACAATGGTGACATAGCACCGCTTGTATTATCCTGGATAGAGCTGGAACCCATTCTACCAAGTGAAGTATCACAAGAATGGAAAACCAAGCACCATATGTACTCACCGTTAAATTGGTATTAACTGATCAAAACTTAAGTGCATATATAGTAATAACATTCATCAGGTGTCAGGCAGATGGGAGTGGGGAGGAGGGGATGGGTATATATAAATGTAATGGGTGTGGTGTGCACCATCTGGGGGATGACATGCTTCCATCTCTGTATGAGGTGGGGCAAGGGCAACATATGTAACCTAAACCTTTGTACCCCTATACTATGCTGAAATAAAAAAAGAAAAAGAAAATTGCACTCAATGGGAAAATTTCGTTGAAAACATTATTTTGAGAAAACTTACAGTCTGAATAAAACATAGAAATTGGAGGGGGGGGGGAAGCCAGGCACTGTGTACGCATCTATAGTCCCAACTACTAAGGAGGCTGAGGCAGAAGGATCAATCACTTAAACGCAGCCATTCAAGTTTGCTGTGAGCTATGATTGCATGCCACTGCACTCTGGCCCACGTGACAGAAAACACTGGACCCATTGCAGAAGGGAGAATTACTTCTCACTATGCCCTTTTCTATTGTTTAGATGTTTTGCTTTGTATAAGACAATAGATGTTATCAACCTGAAGCTGTATTTCATAGCAATATATGGAAGCTCTGTTACTGAAAAAAAGAAAGTTGAATTGTTTAAGGAAGCTTCTTTTAGATGTATTATAACTGTGGGTAGCATTAAGTGATTTAGAGATGCCCATCAGTGAAACCGAGGAGCTTGTGAACCATATTAAACAAATCTTACATGCTACCTGCCAAAAAGCTGGCAAAAGATGAAAGGGAGAATACAAACTCAGCATTCAATGAAGTTATTGACTACATTTTATATTTTATATTTGTATTCTCATGAAAGATGGGAGAGAAAAGCTGTCATTCATGTAAAGAAAATGAAATCAATGAATACTATTTCTGTTTATGCATTTTACTAAGCTACTCCAGCCTAAAAAAGAAATTATTTCCTGAAGTTTATAGTTCTAAGGCCTCTGAAAACAAATTTATTTTATTAGTTCCTGTCAAATCACCTTAGAAGATATAACAATAGGTGAAAAAGAACTATGATGAAACCCCAAATGTCAGATACTATTTATTATTTATTATCCAGAATTTTGTGGCTCAACCATGTAGGATATATATGAGGAAGAAAATGTAAGATTCCATCAAGTTCAAAGGTCCTTTAGATGTAGACGGGAAAACATTTACTTTTCTTATAAGTCAAAAGAATACAAAATCTAATTCAGTGATACAGCCACCTGGGTGGGAACTGCATACTACCTTAATGAGATCCAAGAATTATATACTATGTGAGATCACCCCACATGGGGTTGGGGCAGTGATTTTGTCCTTGTGGCAGTCAGGGTTGCCAATGAGAATTCAATCAAGTCTGAACTAAAATCTCCTCTTGTCACAAAAACTCAGATGAGAAGGTATCTCCAATTTCTTGAGGTGAAATAATTGTTTCCTTACGGCATAAGCATCTTAAAACATTGAATTATAATTAGAATTGAAAATAGAAATGTTTAAGATAATCACATTGGGATTTTGTATGAATCTTTCATGATTTTGCACAGCTTGATAGCAGAAGCTTATGCTAGATTATCTTTTAAAAGATGTTTTTTAAAACTAACAGCCTTGTTGTAAAACTGTAAAGGTACCGGAGATGGTGTCCCCTTCCAAAGCAAACATCAGACAGGCCCACTGGTCATTACAGGAAAAAAAAAAAAAAAAAAAAAAAAAAAACCTTGGGCTCCCCAATATCAGGGTTCTTCTCTGTGACACAACCCACTTTATGTGTAAAAGTAACACCTGGCCACACTGGGAATTCGGGCTTGTGGAAAGGGTGGAAAATCAGTAGATTTGGGGTCCCAGTAAAAGACATCTAAATGCCTAATAAATGAATCATGCTAAAAAATAACTGCTAATGATAATATTTAAAGACCTTCATCCCAAGTAAGTCATATAAATTGACAACCTTGAATTATTACACATTAATAAAATAGCAACATAGTAAATTATATTCCTAGGAAAAATTAATAAACACATACACATCCCACAAAATAAGGATCTTGAGGCCACTTCACTTCTCTAATCGTGTTAGCAAGAGCAATTCCTAAAAATCCCTAAGCTCTGAAATGTATGTGTGTGTGTGTATACACACACACACACACACACACACAATCGCCAATCAAAATAATCTCAGTAGCAATATGGCTGATAAATTAGGGTGGTGATAAGGAAAAAAGTACCAACTTTATCTGAACATACATAAACAAATCTAATCTTGGGGAAAAAATTCAGTTGCAAAATCTTTTCCTAAGTGGTGAGTTATATAGTCCTTTCTGAAATTATACAGCAACTAAGGCATTGCACCCTGTGAGAGGAATTTCAGTCAGCAAATGGGTGAAATTGAAAAAAATAGCTGGATGCTAAAATGAAGCTCAGTACTATAAATACTTGATCCCGATTTGGATGATTGATGGAAGGTGTACAATGCTGTGTGAGGAACCAGCAAGGAATGCCTGGATTCCAACCTGCTGGGTTAACCATTATAGTTACCATGTTTGTCTACAGCAAATGTGGGTCCCCATTGTGACTGACTTCTCCCTTATCTGTAATCTTCACTGCATGTCTTATCTCTACTGATCTTCTTAAACTCCTTGCACACCAATCATACTTGGGCTTCTGCTTCTCTATCTGTGAAGAAAAAGTAAACTGTTTTCCTCTATACTCACATGAATACTTCTGGCCACCAAATTGGGGTGGGGGGCTTCCCACACCAATCAATTCTCTGATACCGGCTGAGTGTCTTATAATTCAATTCACTTGTGACACTATTTACCTGGAATTAGCATCAGATCTCACAGGTTGAAGGGCTTAGTCCCAGAAGACTGCCTCATCTTCCCACTTCAGATGCCAATTGCAAGTTCAGGTTGTCACCTGTGCTTCTGATCAACCAGCTATAAATCATAGGTTCCCACACCACCCTCCTCTAGTTTGATAATTTGTTAGAATGGCTAACAGAACTCAGGAAACAGTTTACCTACTTGATTACTGGTTCATTATAAGAGGATACAACCCAGGAACAGCCATATGAAACAGGGAAAAGAGTGTAGAGCTTCCATGACCCCTCCAGGCAAACTACCCTCCCAGCACCTCCATGTGTTCACTAACCCAGAAGCTCTATGACCCCACACTTTATGGATTTTAATGGAGGCTTCATTGCATAGGCATGATTGATTAAACATTGATCACCGGTGATTGACTCAATCTCCAGTCCCTTTCCCCTTATCACAGGATAGAGAGGAGAGAGAAAAATTTCAATGTTCTAATTACAGGGGTGGCTACCCTGGCAACCAGCCCCCATCCTGAGGCTGTCCAGGAGCCCACAACCATCAATTATCATGTAAGCATACAAAAATGGCACATCCCCTCAGAGAATCCAAGGGTTTTAGGAGGTGTGAGCCAGGAAACAGGGCAGAGACCAAATATATATTTCTTATCTTGTCACACTACATCTTTAAGCACTCCCTTTGGCCCTGCCTCCAGAAGTGTATTTTCTGTAGTCTACAAACATTCATATACTCGATTAGTTATTCTTGACATATGTATACCAGAACTCCACTTTTTTGCCTTGGACAAAAGGCTTTCAAACCAGAAAGTCTGTCACTGGAGCATATTCATTTATCAGGAGAGATGTTATTGTATTTGTTTCCAACAGACTAAAGGCCATGAAAACCTTTATTTGTGTCCTTTCATGGTGCCAGATAATTTATACCATCAGCCTCTTCTCTAAGTTGCTTCTTGCCTCATGATATTTATGACCACAAACTTCAAGAAACCCCAATGGTATATGCTCTTACCCTTCTCTGTAACCTAAGGCTCTTGACTTCTTCTTACACACCCTTTTTCACAATTAGAAAGACAGAATTTTCCATCTCTAAAGCAACTGATCAGTTCAAGAACCATCCTTTCTTTACCTCACCCTTTTGTTATCTTCATACTTAAGGAAAATTCTCATCTTTCCAGATTTCATTACCACCATCTGCTTCCACGTAACATGGAGATGTCAATAAATCTTTGGACAGGTGTTTTTCCATGTCTGTCACTGTGGCCTCAATTGTTACTAAATCCATCCCTGCTGGCTTTTGGGTTTTACCCACAATAAGTTAACTTGTCTTCCATTGTCATTCCGTAAGAGTTGCTTCTGAAAGAAGAAAGGGCAATAGACTGATTTCATAAATTCACTATTTTATATGACTAGCCTAAAGATCTTCCGGAGAGCATTCTCCCCCACTAAGATCTAATAGTAACATAAAGTATTTGTTTTGCTCAACCTGGCATTATCCAGTGTGCCCTCCCCTTCCTCACAACAGAACATTAGGGAATTCAAAGTACACCTATAGTACAGCTTGCAGTCTGGTAGATTGATACCTCCCAGTTTGTTCTTTCTACTTAAGATTGCTTTGGCTGTACGAGGTCGTTTCTGGTTCCATACGAGGTGTATAATTATTTTTTCCAGATCTGCAAAGAATGATAATGGGATTTTGATAGGGATTGCATTAATTCTATAGATCACTTTAGGTAGTACGGATATTTTAACGAGATTGATTCTTCCAATCCATGAACAAGGTAGGTTTTTCCATCTGTTTACATCTTCTACAATTTCTTTTTTTAGTGTTTCGTAGTTCTCCTTGTATAAGTCTCTCACGTCTTTCATTAAATGTATTCCTAGATGTTTAATTTTCTTTGAGGCTATTTTAAAAGGAATTGTGTTTTTGATTTGATCTTCAGCTTGACTGTTCTTGCTATATATGAATGCCACAGATTTGTGTGTATTGATTTTGTATCCTGAGACTTTGCTGAATTCATTTATCAGTTCTAGGAGTCTCTTAGATGAATCCTTGGTGTTTTCTAGATATAATGTCATATCATTGGCAAAGAGCAAGAGTTTGATCTCATCTGTCCCCATTTGGACACTCTTAATACCCCTCTCTTACCTAACTGCTGTGGTGAGGATTTCAAGCACTATATTGAATAGAAGTGGAGATAGAGGGAAGCCTCATCTAGTTCCAGCTCTAAGTGGGAATGGTTTCAATTTTTCCCCATTCAATGATATTGGCAGTGGGTTTGTCATAAATGGACTTGATAATTTTAAGGAATGAGCTGTCTATGCCTATTTTGATGAGAGGTTTTATCATAAAGGTGTGTTGGACTTTGTCAAATGCTTTTTATGCATCTATTGAAAGAATCACATGGTCTTTGTTCTTGATTTTATTTATGTAACTAAAACAGCATGGTACCAGCACAAGAACAGAGATATTGAACTCTGGAACAGGACTGAGAATCCAGAGATGAAACCATCTGCATATGGTAATCTAATCTTTGACAAAGCTAACAAAAATATGCACTGGGGAAAAGAATCTCTTTTCAATAAATGATGCTGGGAAAACTGGATAGCTACATGCAGAAGAAAGAAACTGGATCCCCACCTCTCACCTCTCACAAAAATCAATTCAAGATGGACAACAGACTTAAACCTAAGGCATGAAACCTTAAGAATTCTTAAAGAAGATGTTGGGAAGACCCTTTCAGACATCGGCGTAGGCAAGGAATTCTTGAAGAAGAACCCCAAAGCAATCACAGCAGCAACAAAAATAAATAAATGGGACCTGATCAACTTAAAAAGCTTTTGCACAGCCAAGGAAACTCTCGTTAGAGTGAATAGACAGCCTACAGAATGGGAGAAAATATTTGCTCTCTACATATCCGATAAAGGGCTGATAACAAGAATCTATCTAGAACTTAAAATCAACAAGAAAAAATCAAACAACTACATCAATAAATGGGCAAAGGACATGAACAGAAACTTTTCAAAAGAAGACAGAAGAATGGTCAGCAAACATATAAAAAAAATGCTCAACATCTCTAATCATTAGAGAAATGCAAATCAAAACCACAATGAGATATCACCTAACACCAATGAGGCTGTCCTCTATCAAAAAATCCCAAAACAACAAATGCTGGAGAGGATGCGGAGAGACAAGAACACTCTTACACTGCTGGTGGGACTGCAAATTAGTGCAACCTCTGTGGAAAAGAATCTGGAGATACCTCAGAGAGCTAAAAATAGAAATACCATTTGATCCAGCAATAGCACTATTAGGCATCTACCCAAAAGAGCACAAAACATTCTATGATAAAGACATCTGCACCCGAATGTTTATGGCAGGACAATACGCTATTGCAAGGATGTGGAAGCAACCCAAGTGCCTGTTAATCCATGAGTGGATTATTAAAATTTGGTATATGTATACAATGGAATATTACTCAATCATAAGAAAAGACAGTGATCTACAACCTCTTATACTTTCCTGGATTAAACTTAAGCCCATTATCCAAAGTGAGGCACCACAGGATCAGAAGAATGGGCTCCACTTGTGCTCACCATCAAAATGGTACTAACTGATCAACACTAGGGTGATCACATGGCGGAAATACTCTCCAGGGATTAGAGGAATGGGGAGGGTAAACCTGCAACTAAAGGACACAGGGAGCATTGTAGGGGGAAAGGACATGCTTTTAACACTCGCTTGGGTGAAGCAAAGACATAAAGTGTAACCATAATGTTTGTAGCCTCATAATACCCTGAAATAAAAACAAACAAACAAACAAACAAAACAAAGTGCACTTGTAAACCTCTGCTCTCATCTACTATCTGTTAGGAGAGCAATTAGGGCACAGTTCAGTTTTCCAGAAGTTCAGGAAATGGTCTGGTTAACAGGATTCTCACTTAGCACAGGCTGTAATTTGACTCCTTGATTTTTTATTTTGTCAAAATCGCATAGCAAGTTAATGACAATGAAAGTGCTATAACCCATCTGATTTATTTTATGGTTTGTTTAATTTTGAATTATACAGGAAATCATTTTTTCTCCTCACTCCTATGATTGGAAATCTTTTTCAAATGTGTCTAATTATTTTCTAATTGCTGTTCTTCACAAGTCTATCTTTTTGTTTGATTTCTATGATGTTTATATTTTTCCAAAGGTCCTGGCTCCATGTAATATAGAAAAGGGAGTTACTTACCTATTCCCTCTTCTCTGTCATTTATTGAGCCTACTTCTTTCTGGTCAAGAACCTGCTATAAACAGGACAGAACCTTTCCCTCAAAGATACCCTCTCAGTCCAAATGGAGGACAGATGGGCAAACAAATAATCACCTCCACAGGATGATAATGAAGAAGTAGGAAAATAAAACCAGAAGAAAGAATTACTACCCCTGCTCGTGTGGAGTTGGAAGGGAGATGTAGGCTCATTTTTAAAATGACTTTTATGCTAAGTCTTGAAGAATGCGCAAGAATTTGTTCAGTGACCACAAGGAAGAGGAATGTTCCAAACACAGGGAATATCAAGTCCATAATCAGGAAGACATAAAAAGCGAAGTGTATTTATTTAAATGCAAGTAGTTGGATATTTTGAGAACATAGAGCACAAGGAGAAATACTCCAGGATATATTCAATACCTAACAAAAATATCATTGACAAGAAATTAATGCTATCAAGCAGAGGCCATATTGTACAAAGCTCCATGGACTATATACTAAGAAATAGCAAGGAATAAATGTAGCAAATAAAAATTCCTTGTATTTGTGCCTTGCATTTTTTTCTCTCTCTGTTACTCCTCTAAGTACATTGAATGTCCTATCCAATTCTCAGGGTTGCTCTGGCAATCATAAAGACAACTAACCTAATGTAAGTTAACAGGGATTGGACATAAGAGTAAGAAAAAATTAAATGCCTCTTTCTAGGAATGCACTGAAATATGAATCACTTTGAAGTATGGGCATTATTTTTGCCTTAAAAGGTTTTCAGTAAGATATTATTCAAAGGAAAATTCAAAGAGAGTGAAAGTCAAAGGGAGATTTTTTTTTTTTTTACTTTTTTTTATTTCAGAATATTACGGGGGTACAAATGCTTTGGTTACATATGTTGCCTTTGCACTGCCTGAGTTGGAGCTACAAGTGTGCTCAACTCATATTTTTAAGAAATTAAAAGGGAGGGAGGGATGAAGTGATGCTCCAATGCCATTTTCAACTCTCGTGACTTTACATTTCTGACAAAAACATCTGGAAGAGGTAGGTAGATAACTTGGATGAGGGATGTTTTACAGCATTTGCATTCTTCACTGAATAATGAAGAATCAAGGCATGATGAAGAAAAGGATGTGATATTGGCAGAAGGACCTTCTAATAAATAAACAAACTTCATGCCTCTGCAGTGTGTCATCCCCTCGGGCTGTGACAAGCTGGCAAACCATCAAGCAAGTAACAGGTTTTAAAGACTGGAGGAAATGCAACACATGATTTTGCTGAAAGCCAAAAACTGCTTTCCAGAAATACATCCAGTCTTATCATTTTTCTAGTTGAGCTGTATTTTTGTCCTGGACATAAACTGAAAAAGGAACTATCACTGTCTTTTGCACCAAAGATGTCAGGCCCCATAAATTTAATTTGTCCCTGTGGTTTGATTAATTGTGTCTTCACTAATGTCTGTGCGGCTGCTCACTCACAGGGCAACACTCATGTCTAAGAAATGAGTAAGCACAGGCCCTAAAATATTTGCCACAGTCAGATGATAAACTATGTAATGCGCCAGCATTCCTGATAACATCTTTGAAGATAGGACAGGATGAAAAACTGTCTGAATGAAACTGAATTTCACTATGGGTCAAGAAGTAGGGGTGAAATACCTCAAGAAAAGTACTACTACACAAGGACGGTGTACATACCGCAGCTACTCAGCAAATATTTGTTGAGTGATGGGGACTGGATTTCTCATTCATCTCATTGTTCAGACTTAATCAGGTCTAGTGTGTCCAGGTTTAAGGAATCCAGACTGGATTTGCACTCTTTGGGACCAAAGTCCGTTCCTCTGACAGTGGGCAGAGCTGTGCTGGAGGGAAGAGAAATCAGCAAATCCTCTGTGGTACACTGGTTAATGGCTTCCCCAAAGATGATTATGTCCTAAGCCGCAGAACCTATGAACATGTTATCTTGCATGGTAAAAGGGACTATGTGTGTGATTAAGTTAAAAATCTTGAGACAGGGTGTTTATTCTGGATTTTCTGGGTGGGCTCAGATAATCACAAGGGTCCTTATATAATAAGAGGGAAACGGAGGTCAGAGGAGAAAGGAGTGGAGACAACAGAAACAGAGGCTGGAGTGATGCACTTAGAGATGAAGGAAAGTACCAGGAGCCAAGGAATGCAGGAGGCCTCTAGAAGCAAAAGGCAAGGAAACGGTTTCCTTGAAGTTTCTAGAAAACACCACAGTCTTGCTGTAAGATAATAAATTTGTGTTTTTTGAAGCCAGTAAAGTGGGTGTAATTTGTTACTGCAGCAAAAGAAAATGAATACCTCCTCCTTTACGTTATCGAGATACTGACAAAAACCCCAGCAATAAGATTCCCACGCCTGAGACTGAAAGAAAACAGAACCAGAATATGCCCGATGCAGAATAAATGGAAAGGTTCTGAATAAAAATGGCATGGAATTTTCTAGAAACCAACAGAAGCTAAGGTGGCAAGAACATGGTGAGCAAAGGAAAGAATGAAGGTTCAAGGTGAGGTAGAGAGGTGGATGGGGCATGCAGGTGAGGCCTTGAGGACCACAGTAAGTAGTTTAGATTTTAGTCTTAGTTCAGTGGGAAAAGCCGTTACAGTATGTTTTGAGCAATGAGTGATGTAATGACTTACATTTTTAAGAGATCACTCCAGCTGCAGAGTGAAGAACAGATTGTATAGTGAAAAATGAAAGCATAAGGCCATATGGAGGCTCTGTGTTAGCCAAAGCAAGAAATGGTGGTGGCTTGGACTAGAGTAGTTACGATGGAGGGAAAGACAAGTGAGAATAAATTCTGGAGATGGAACCTACAGGACTTGATGGGACACAAGTTATAAGGGAATAAAAGAAATTAAGCATGTCCCCTGTTTTTTTTTTGTTTTTTTTTTTTTTTTTTTTTGCGGGGGGAGTGGTATGAGCAGCTGAAAGATGGGTTAAGCCATTTACTGAGATTGGGAAATTTTGGAGAGGACAGTTTACGGGAGGTAGGGTATAGACTCCTGTTTTGACATGTTAAAAATTATGAAGCTTGTGAAATACTTAAGTGGAGATGTTAAGTAGAGAGCTGAACATATAAGTGTGGAGGTGCAAAACTGAAATTCAGAGAAATGAACAATTTGAATGCTGTCTTCTTTCCTGATATTTTATAAACATCTTATTTAAAGAAAGCATTGAGTTTTACAAGTTAAAAACTGCATCCATCTCTGCTTTGAATGCCTTTTATATACCTAAATTTCTGCAAAATTTTAAACTCCTTAAGGGCAGAAAAAAATGTTTCATATATCTTTGTAATTTTTCATAATGATTTTCACAAAGCAAAGACACATTTGTTTGAGTTCACCTAAATACAAACTACATCCCATTTTTTAGAAGGGATGGAGAGGAACCCAATTTAACATTTCTAATTATAACAAAATATGTACAACTGGTCATTTTTATTTCAACATATCTTTTCACCTTCTTTATTGCCCTTCTCGGAAAAAAAATAATTTAAAGCAATGTAGTTCTCACTCAATGACTTAAGGTAAATTAATACCAAATTCATCCATCCAGAAGTTTTCATTTTTCATTCTTTCCTTGATCTAGGCTAGACCTTTGATAATAGGAAATTATGTATAAAATTCTGAGCTCTTCTTCCAAATGTCTATGTGATCCAACAAGCAAATCGATTTGTCTATGTGTAACATCTGCTGATTTTGCAGTATTATTGGAGATGGTAAATTATCAGCTAGTCTTTCTTCTAGAAACAATAGAGGTCAACAATTTTTCAGTTCTGTAGTCCCAGCCAAACCTTACTTGTTCTTTTAAGTACCAGAAGATGAGAAGGTATAGCGTAATCCTCTTCATTAAGGTTCTCATTACTTAAATGTGGGACCATAGAGAAATACAGAACAGCATTTCCTCATTGGTATTTCACCTGTAATTATGAAGCCAAAAAACCTAGGCTTTTGAAGTAAAAGAGAAACTGATATTCTCAATGACATAACATTATGCAAGAAAATATAAAGAAAGGAAAATGGCTGCCAAAGTGTTTTTTTGTTTGGTTTTTTTTTTTTTTCTTCACTAAGAGGGAAATGAAAGAGTAAGGCAGAAAGTATTCATTCTACCAGTTTTCTCACTGGTAGAATGGTTTTAATCCAAAAGTCATACTTTTAAGTCTGTTTCTTAATCTGTGAGATCAGTTATTAAAACAAACAAAATGGTATTTTGTAAATGAAAGTCAAGCAACAATATTAGTTGACTATCTACCATAGTGAAATTTTACCTGGAAGAGGGGGGAAAACTCTCCAGCCATTGATTACACTTATCCATTGTTGTTTTTATACAAAGGATTTTCTCTCTTGAGTAATTGAATGCCAAAATGGCACAGAAAATTATTTTAATTATATTAGCAAACATTTAACATCACACACCCTTGAAGTGGGTGCTTAATGCTAAGTTCAAAAAATATTTTTTATAAATGATAACACAGCTTTACAGGCACACTCATACATTAAAATTGACACATTTCAGAAAGCATCTCCTTGGGTTTAATCTCACATCTGGGAATTTAGCCTGAGATAGTAAAAGGAAGAAAAATATATGCGTGTAGACACCAAAATATGTAATATAGTAATATCTAGAGGATAAGAAATTAATATATAAATGGTCAACAATAGATGATAGGCTCGGTAGATTATAATAAAATAAATTGACACAGTTATTTAAAAAGATAAAAATAAAGGATGAAATTTTATGCAAAAATGTATATAAAATAATGCTAAGGTTAAATTGTAGAAAACAACACATTTTATATACTAGATGCTATGGTTGAATGTGTCCCCTCAAATGTATATGTTAAGACTTAATCATCAATGTGAGAGTATTAAGAGGTGGGGTCTCTATGGGGTGAATAGGTCATGAGGATAAAGCCCTCATGAATGGGGTAACATCCTATAAAAGAGGTCCAAGGGAGCTGCCTCCTTTCCCTTTTTCCCTTTCATCCCATCTGCCATGTAAGGACACAGTGTTTGAGGCACCGTCTTAGAAGCAGAGACCAGGACCCTTACTGGACACCAAATCTGCCAGTGCCTTGATCTTAGACCTCCCAGCCTCTAGAACTGGGAGAAATAAATTTTAATTATTTATAAATTATGAAGTCTCAGGTATTTTGTTATAGACAAACAGACTAAGATACTAGATTAACAAATATTTTCAACACACTCTATGGCAGTCCTCCCCTCCACCTTCCTTGCCAACAGGATCTGAGTCTGGTGAAGGGCGACACTGCTGTCCAGCTGCTCGGGATGAAGCATGACTGGTCCAGAGAAGCCATGTCACTGCCATTTGCCTTTTGCTACTATTATTTCCCCGCCTGTGTGACCCAGTTTTACTCAATGAAAAATGATATGTAAGGGGAAGTCTTCTAAAGCCTGGGCATCCCTCTGAGAAAGTGTTTATCCTCCCTGATAAAAGGAAAACCTCTATTTTATCCAAGCCTTTTCCTACTTAATTGGAATTCTAGTGTTGTGGTGTGATGTTTGGAACTGTGGCAACCATCATACAATGAGGCAACAAACACAGGAACCAAAAGATATCATGCCAAAGGTTATGGAACAGAAGGGAGAAAGAGCCTGGGTCCTTGAAGATATTATTGGACCTCTGCACCCAACCTAAGAAGGCAACCTCTGCACTTGTGAAGCAAATAATAAATGTGGTTAAGCCACCATTTATTAGGTTTTCAGGTAATTGCAACCAAAGAGATACTAGCTAATAAATATTCAAATATAGCTGAAAACTGGTAAGGGTCACAGAGAAATTAAAGTAGATGCTTTAAGGAAGTAGAAATAGAGTTCATTTTTTCCTTTTAGAAGATACAGAAAGTATAGGGAAAAATGAGAATTAAAACTATACGTGTTCTTCCCAACTCTATAGATAACTATTAAAAACATTTTGGTATAGACCATTCCAAATACATGTCTAACAGGAACTTAAGTACAACCTTGTTACCCCTAATTTGAGGAATCAGCTTCAAACTTGGTATAGAGACTGTAAGATCCCCCACATTACATCGAGAGCCTAAAATCATTTTGGCCAGACATCCCCTCCAAGGCTTATGATAGAGAGAGTGGAATCTTCTCTCCTTTGTCTTTGTAGACCTACTTTTTTACTCTCTTTGCTATTATTTTAGTGGATTGTGGGGTGGGAACAGACGTAGATGTATATGTTTTATCAGCCATGGTCTTCAGAAGGCATTTCATATATTTTCATATGTATTCATGGAACTTGATATAAATTGACAAGTTGCTTTTCAAAAGGGTTTTACCATCTACCCAAGCGAGTTGGCTTTAGGACCTTAAAATTAAATGTTTCCAGAGTGGAAAATCTAATGAAGGTTACAAAAAATCAGCGAAGAGACACAGGGAGGATGAGAGGTTATCAAAAGTCTCCCTTGCTTAGAACTCATACTTTCTACCATACTGCCTCCCTGTCCATGGCTTTTAAATAATGGAGTAATAAATTAATGCAGAGATAATTAATATTCCTAAAATAAAACATATAAAATAGTAAAAATAATCTCCAGTAGTAAAAATCAAATATACACACAAAAGGATAAATGGGAAAACTGTTGTTTCTCCAAATGTAACTAGACGTAATCACAAAAGTGCTGTCTCCAACCATCTCTCTCTTAAACACTGAGTAGATTGGAGAGATTCTTTGAGTGAAACTAGATATGGTAGTAAGAAGGGCTGGCTGAGAATATCTGGTGGGAAGCAAAGGACAAGCAAATAAAGATATCCATTCATCCATTCAACAAAATATTTATTCAATGACTGTCTTCTTTATGACAGATGTTGTGCTTGGCTTTAGGACGACCAGTGTGAGCAAAAGAAGAGATCTTTGCCCTCATGGAGCTTATAGTTCAGGAAGGATATAAGATAATAAAAAAGCACTATAAATAATTATTTGATTTACATTTGTCTTAATTCTATGAATGATAATAGCAGGATGCTGGCACGAGATGCAATAGGGGCCTAGCCCACAATATACGTTGGAGAAAATATCTTGTAGGAGGTAATATTTAACCAGTAGTTCTCAAAATGTGATCTCTACCTTAAAGTCTGGGAACTGCTAACTTACACTGAAACTTGAGGGATGTGTAGGAGCTGGTGGGAAAAGAGGAGATGAAGAGCAGAGCTAGAAGGTATAAAAGGGATGTAAAAATTTTCACAAGATTTCAGAGGGTTAACATTACTTTTTGAGTGTAAAGATCAAGAAAGTTATGTTTGTTTCTTCTTTATTTTAGTTCTTCTATTTGCCATGTATAAACCATCAAAGCTAAATTTTCATTCATTCTAGGGCCAGGGAGTGATTCAGTACAATGGTTCTCAAATTGTATGTGCATCAGAGCCACGTATAGTTCTTATTAGACCACAGATTTCTGGGCTCACCTCCCAGAGTTTTTCAGGCTATAGATGTAAGTGGGGCCTGAGAATTTGCATTTTTAACAATTCCCAGGTGATACTAATACTGCTAGTTCAGGGACCACACTTTGAGAATCCCTGATCTAGCATGTGTTTCCCAAATTTGGCTGATCATAGCAGTCATGTGGTATGATTCCCTATACTGAAATCCACTGGAAATTCTGGTTAAGAAGTCTGTGGTGAAGCCCAAGAATGTGCATTTTAAACTATGGCTAAGGTGATCCTTTTGATGAAGCAAGACTGGGAAAGGCTGTTCTATCTAATAGTCATAATTTGTCTTTTAGGGCTCTTCTTGTGAATACCGCTGTTGTTTGTTATTCTCCCTTCTATATGTAAATTGCAAATTACTGATTTATCTGTCCATGATGCATTCTGTTCACACTCAACCAAACTCAAACCTTGAGTTTCTAATCTTACTTATATTTTTTATTCTACCAGTTTTATTCTTTTTCACATTTGCTGGCTCAAGGATCACACTTGGTGAGATTTCCATTAACATCTTTTATTTCTTTACACTTATTATGCGTACTTATTTTATATTCTATTTCCAGCAACTCCAATGTCTGAGGTTTTCAAGGTTCTAATTCTAACATTAGTTGTTTCTGGCTAATTCTCACAGTTGCTTGTTCCTCCATGTGTCTGGTGGTTGTTGGTGTGAGTGTGTGTGCATATGTGTCTGTGTGTGTGTATGCGTGTGTGTATGTGTGTGTCTCAAAGAAAGAGAGAGAAAGAGTTCATGCTTATTGAGACTCATCCTCTTAGATATCTTTGAAGCCTGAGTTGAGGGTGTGATCCTCTAAAGACGATTTGTGTTATATAACCAGGTTAAACTAACCACTTGGCTTGGGGTTTCTCTGCATCACATAGGTAAAGTGAATTTTGTCTCCCAAATAAGTGTGAAGGTCAGCTTACAGTTACAAACTCTCATGAAAGAAGTTTTGCTTAAATTTTAGCCAAGGCCAAGACAGGCAAGATTCTTTACCATCTCAATTTGAGAGATTTTCTAGTTCTCTCTTTTGCTAAATATGTCACTTTTCAGAGATCCTGATTTTTCCTGGCGTCTCTGATAGATTCACTCATCTCTCTGTGTCCCTATCCCTGACCTATTAAAACTAAAGCTCCACCATCCTCTGAAGTGAGGTCTCACAAGAAAGAAGAATAGGCTTTACATGTACCCGCCATCAAATTGGCACTAACTGATCAACACTATGGTGCTCAAACACTATGGTGGTAATATTCTCCAGGGATTAGGAGGTTCTGGGAGTGGGTAAACTCACAACTAATGGAAGTAGTGAGTGTTGTAGGGGGAAAAGACACACCCCAAATCATGGTTTGGGTGTGGCAAAGTCATAACATGTTACCAAAATGTTTGTACCCCCATAATATCCTGAAATAAATAAATAAATAAATAAATAAATAAATAATAAAAACTAAATCTCCAGGCCACCAGGAACCTGCAGATTTGCCCAGGGCAACTGCCGGCTTCAGTGCTGGCTGACTGTGACAATTTATACTCACCATTTTGAACTCAAAATTTCCTTTACATCCTTGCCAACCCAGCTATGCACGTAAAGAGATATATATGTGTATATAAGGGGGAGGGTGTGTTTATAAAGCATCTTTGGCATTTATGAACTATCCAGTCTACAATAATGATGGAAATGGAAGTTCCTGTCACCAGTTTTTATCTTATAGCCTAAGGGAGAAACCCTTTGATCTCTGAGCCAAGAAAAGTACAACCTTTCTCTTCCTCTAACCCAGCCATGCTTGTAGAAAAAATTACCAGAACATTCATCTTCGATACCTTCTTACTTCCATTTCTTCCCATCTACTGGTACCTTCCTTTCTTTTTCCTCTCTCTCTTTTATTCTCCCCTCCCTCCATGCACATGGGTCCCTGTGCTACTTCCCCCTCATAGCAGGACACCACCCAAGTTCCAGGAGTAATCATCACTTCTTCCTCTCTCATCAAAGTTCTACTTCTCTTCGGGTCTTTTTGAAACTCCACATTGTTGTCCATCTTAGTTAAGCATCAAGGTTATTAACCAGCTTAATGCTCCCAAGAGTTTATATATATATATACACACATACACACACATACACACACACACACACACACACACACACACACACACACACACATATATATATATATATATATATATATATATATATATATATACACGCTCTCCAGGTGATAGAATTCCAGGCGATTTTTTTAAAAGTAAAGATAACACTAAAGAAACAGCTATTGTGAGGCCAGTGATTTCTCCCTATACATCATAAAAAACATACAGAGGAATATACCTCCATTTAAAACCAGCCACATACTTACAGCTAGTCTGAGAGTCTTTAAGAGTGAATGTTTAAATTAGAGAAAATATCAAGAAGAGTTGAAAAAAACAGAAACTGAAATCCACAAACTAAATTGTAACGTGATAGATTTGTTTACTGTCTCTGTTAATGAACCCAAAAATGTAAGCAGCAAATTAATTGCCATGTGCTAATGATACGAAATTAAGATGTGTCATCAGTGGCATGAGAACAAAAAAAGAATACCAAGGTTCTAAGTTAAAAATATGGGCAGAAAAAGAAAACGGCTTTGGGATGAGTACAAAGCTACTACATCATATGAAACATACAAACTCTATCTATATAAAGAAAATCCAGAAAACCTTAGAACCAAAGGCTTGAGGAAAAGAGGAAAAGCAATCATAAATTGGCCACTTATTATGCAATGTGAACAAAATAGTGCAGAAAAAAAAAAGCCTCTAATTGTGATGTAATTAATGTCTGTAAGACACCAAATCATGAAGTACCATCATTTTGGACTTTAGAAGCAGCAGCAGCAAAATAATGAAGAAGAGGGATTTCAGAGAAAACCCTGACTTTATACTTCAGTGAAAGTTTATTAATAGCACAACTTTCTAGGTGATTTAGTTTCATTTTATCCTTCACTTAAAGAACACCCCAGCAACGAAAGCAGACACATTCGAGACCTAAGTACTCAGCTTACAGGGGAAAAAAAAAATTCCAGCCTTGATGCTGAACCCAAGAGTACATTGCTGTTCTGACTGGGCCTTCCTTGCCTAACAGTGACAGTAAGAAGAGCAAGACAAAAGCTCTATTGACCTCCACGCCCCAATACCTATGTCTAAAGGTGGTACTGACCTCCCCTCTCATTCACAGAACTTTCCCCTTCTATCTGTCTAAAACTCCCTTTCTCTGTGTAGAAGAGCAGGAACCTCTCTCATACTACCCCACACCCCCAACCTCCAGCCTTTCTCAACTGAGGATCCCCATTTGAACACTGAACACAGAAAAATAGTTTGAATGCCCCTGTTCTCAGTTCTCCCAAGGATGGTACTGACTAGTAACATCCCAAAAGTATAGGAGAGAATTTAATTCATTACATATAACTGCTATAGGGTATTAGAGTCTAGTTCTTAGGGTTATCAGGTCTTTTTTCTATTCTTTGTTCTTCTGTATGATTCCTGATTACCAGGACAAGCCCCTGCACTCTGTGCATCATTCTCTCAGCTGTTCACACCACCTCCCTACCGCACGGCCTTGTTGGAATCTGAGGGACAAGTGAGCAGCCAAACTAGAGTGTTCAAGCACCTTAAAATTATTTTATGGAGCAGAAATAAAATAAATATTTTTTTCATTCACAATCAAAGAAACCTTTGGAGACTGATGGAGATTTTAAAGTGTAAGACAGTCTCTACCTTTGGTAGCGTGCCACCTGACTGTGGAGCAGCACAGTGCTTTAGAGGAAAGATCATGGGCTTCGGAGTCAACCAGACCTAGTCTTAATCCATAGCTTTCCTTCTTCCTTTTTGGGTGACTCTGGACACTTCCTATAATTTTACAAGCCTGAATTTCCTTATCAAAAAAAATGGAAATATTGATACTATCTCACTGGCTTGTTTTGAATAAAAAATGAAATAGTATTATACATACCAGCAATAATGTTGCACATTACATACTGAGGGGAAAATGCATGTTCCCCATCACATAACAGAAACACTGTACTAGACTGGAGTGCTCAGCAAAATTGTTACAAAGTAGATTAAACAGATACCAAGATAAGTGTGGCAGTAGGGGAGACTATCCAGCACTTTCACAGGAGCCTCAACACTTTCTTGCCCTGAAACAGCTACCTCAAACTGGCCCTGACTGCTTTAGAGCTGCTTCCATTGTCCGATAGTGCCCTTTAGCTAATTGTAATACTAAAATCCATGACTAGTGGGAAATTGTAATTCATTAACATAACACGGGTTGCATGACAGTTCATAATGGTGGCACTATTAATACATTGGCATGATATGTTTCCCAGTGAGCAAGCAAAGATACAATGTAAAAACTTTGCATTAGTCATTGGGAAGAGATTTAAGGCAACACCACAGGGTGGCAGATGCTGATTTTGCATGAAAGAGATAAAGAAATTCCTGTGCTACCCAGGAGCAAGCGCCCTAGTAAGTAACCTCTAATAAACTCATCTAACTGTCAAACTGGATTTGTTGGGATCATTCTTTGGTCTCTCAGCTCCCTTTCAGTTGGGGGTTGGTTTTTCTAGTAGGCCAGTAGGTCCTGTACCACCAGGGTTCTTTCAGTCTTTTGTGTCACCTCGGTACCCTGGAGGTCCAAGGCCCCCACTGAGGATACCTAATTAGTGCACAGAAGGCTGTGCCAGCACCCAGATTCACCCCCAGGGGAAAACTTTAAGCAGGAAGAAGTGCTGGGTCATCTCGTGGTTGTAGTGCTTGGCAGTCCTCACATTAGCAGCTGGAGCATATTTCTCCTAGAGACTGGATCTGCATGCGGTACACAGGGCCAGGGAAGCATGGCATGAAATAGGAAAGGTAGGTGCACAGATGCCAAGTGTTAAAACATATGGGAATTTTATTTTCTCTGTGGGTGAACCTGTATATATTGTCGAATCTACTTATATAGGTGCCTGAGTCATTTAAATTTCTTTTTAAAGGGCAGAAATTTGCATCTTTTATTGGAGGCTTCATGGTTTTTCAAACATCCCATCTATACCTTTTATATATTACATAGGTATAGGAGGTTCCTAAAAATCTGAATTGGGGGAATGTGAAAGTCTTGTGTAAGTGTGTTATTAGAATTCTTTTGAATTCATGTATTGTGTATCAATGATGAAAATGTGATAAAATTATTGGAGTTGCACTCATTTGACATATTGAAGTGCCTCTGATGTATAAGATACTATGCTAGGTTCCATATCTACAGAGAATAAGAAAATATAAGACACTTGTAGGAAGTGATGGGGATGGGGATATGAAATTGTAAATCTAGATTGTTGAAACTTTTTAAGAACAAGTATGTAATGTCTTTGTATTTTTAAAAGAGACAATTAGAAATTTAAAGATAATTCAGGATTCTCCTGAAACACATATATACCAGAAATAGTATTGTACCTAAGAATACATAATATACAGAGCAAAAATAGTACTGTATATAACAGTGAATGCTGGTTCCATTCTTCCTGGAGAAACAAGACATACCCACCTGAGAGAGGTGAGCTACAGTGCAAAGCAATTACTGATAAGTGCCTATTGACAAATGATGTAGGCAGTAAATACTGTTATTCTAAGTATGATTATTGATCTAAGAAGTGAGTTCTATTGTGGATAAGCATCAAATTATAAATACTTTTTCAGAAGAAGAAAAGAGAAACTCAGTGTAGACTGGAATGGACTTGAAAAGTAGGCGTGGGAAAGACTGGAG
>RJWJ010023666.1:0-25415 GCA_004363605.1 Indri indri | reverse complement strand
ATAGCTAGGCTTAGGAACTGATTAGCCACACTGAAGAGATGACGGACAAATTGGAAGCCAGGTCAGTACAAAATACCCAGATAAACAGAAAGAAAAAAATAGTACAAAAAGTAAAGAAATGAGAGTAGGAGACACATGAAACACAGTGAAAGGGTATAATAAAGTTTGCAATTTGAGTCTCTGAAGAACAGCGATCAAGGATGGGCAGTCATATTGAAAGCAATAGTGGCCAATAACTTTCCCAAACAAAATAATCCTCCCTCCCCGGGACTTTTTTCAATATATGGGGAGAATTGCTCTATTTTCCCCTTGATTAAAGAAACGAGCCTAGGATTTGATCATGTTAAAGAAACTATAATTTCAAAGTTCCATAGGGATTGTGTGTGTGTGTGTGTGTGTGTGTGTGTGTGTGTGTGTGTGTTAAAGTTTGGACAAGGAGTTTTGGACTATTTAACAAAACTTCAATTTTCGTTGTGCAATGGTGGCCTCGACTCTAGAGTGAGGTAAGGGTTGGTTATCTCAAGTGTTTGACATGAAAAGAATAGCAACTTGGGGTTTGAATCTGGCAGCTAAAGAGAGGGCGAGGAAAAGGTTTACAGTACTCAGAGGGAGCTGAGGACTAGTCAGCAAGGCTTAAAGGAGGCAATGTCGGTAAAGAAAAAAAAACCCAAAACTCTTCATGTTGGGTAAATGCAGGATAATTTTTGTGGTATTGGTGCTTAGTATTTAATTTTACTGTGATTCAGTTTCCTTTTACTGTGAAGAGCTATACTCTTCGTGCATTTCCCCAAATCCTCAGTAAAAGTAAATGACACAGATCCTCGTGCTCCTGGTACTTGGGGATGAAAGAATACTGGGCGCCATGTGGCACTCATGGGAAGGGGACATCAGGTGCAGGATGCAAGACACAGAGGGAAGACTGAGAATCCGAAAGAACAAGAAGTCACCAAAAGGGAGCCAGAAGAAATTAAATAACCCCATAGGAATCCTTGGGGCTACTGGAGAGAGGAAGCAGGAAACCAAGCCACTAAATTTCTCACAGTCCATGGGATGAGGGCTTGAGTTTCTCTACTTTAATGTTAAGGAAGAGGATGACACCAAAAGGCTGGAAGACAGGGGAACACCAGGTGGAAGATACTGGATTACGAGTATGCGCAGTCTCATATGCACTTAAGCCAGGAAGGAAAACACGTTGCCTACATTCATTAAGGATGTGTACATTTGTCTGTGTAATTTTATTTAAAAACAAATTCTGAACTTATTATATCCTGTATAATGAAACATTCATTTTATCCTGTGTTGTCATTTCTGATAATCTAGTAAAAAGTTAGTTCTTTTAGATTGTGAATGTGCAATGTGTGGCAATGTCACAAATGACTGTTGTTGTCATCATATTCCTTCATAACATTTCAAAAAAAAAAAAAAAAGGAAAGAACCCACAAAAGCAAACTTGAGGAAGAAAGAGGAACTGTCACTTGCTTCTGCTGCTGCTGAGAAACAAGGCCAGTTGAGAGCACAGCACAGTCCAGGCTGGGAGCAGAGCAGGGAGGAGCTAGATATGTGACTTTCATGTCTTGTGAAAAAAAATCCCTTCCTGACACTCTCTGATTCATAGAGAAGCATTCCTCTTATTCTGTTTGCTTTGTTCTGGACTGAAATAAGGAGAGAGACACAGAAAGAGAGAGAGACACACACACACAGAGACGGACAGAGACAGACAGAGATAGGGAGAGAGACAGAGAAAGGGAGAGAGAACATAGAAAACCATCCACTAATGACAGCCAGATATAGAAAATTTGATTCAGAGAACCAGTGAGAAGGGGTTTATCAAATCCCTGCCATGCCTAGAACAAAGCAGGGGCTACTAAGTTTGAGTTTTCTCTAATTCTTTTCTTCTAAACCTGCCTGCTTCTAATTTGTTGTATGACCTTGGACATATTAGGGCACTTCTCTGGGCTTTAGCACAAATATCTGTAAAATGAGATATTTGAAAGATTTGCTCTTGATGTTTGTTTACAACTGTACTATTCCATAGCTCCAGGTCCATGGTCCAAAGGAAGTATATAAAACTAACATGAGGACTATTTGTATGCAATTAGAATTAGCAACAAACTTAAATTATGGGTTTGGTTTAGCTTCATTTGAGAAAAACTTTGATATTCCAGTTTTGATTTGCTTCAATAATTTTAGAAAATATAATTACCAGTATGAACTAATTTATTGCATGGTTCTTAATTTAAGAAAAAGACTGACAGCAAGCACTAAATAAATTTTGCAAATTAACAACTTAAATGTAATTATGAATTTAAAATATTGCTTAAATAGAAATAAAATAAAATCTGAGCACGAAAGAAAATGTTCAATAATATAACAGATAAGAAAACATGCATTTCCAGTCCATATTAAAATTAGCTAAGTGAAAATAACTCCCCACCCTGAAAATGTGTGACTTCTTATCATGCCAACAATTTTACAGGAAGCTATACTTCCAAGTCAGTTAAATGGTTTGATAAATGGAGTGGAGTGACAGATACAGATACAGATGTAGACAGATATACATAAAGTATGGGAGATGAAAATGAAATGAAAAAGGAATAAAGAGAACAAAGCATGAGAGGAAAGGGGAAAGATATTAAAAAAAACAGAGAAAGGAAGAAAAAAGACATGAAAGATTAGAAGAAAGAAGAAATATTAGAGAGGAGCAAGAAGAATAAGGAATAAAGAAAAACACCGAAAGGAAAAATGATTAGTTGACTATCTTTCTTCCTCCCTTCCACTAACCTATGAGTCCCCACCAGAGTTCTCTGGGCCCAAATGAGGTATTTGGTATAAATGGCTGCAAACAAACCCCAAATCACTAAACAAGGGAGTGGTATCGTTTTATGCTTTTCCCAAATTTTCACCCCTAGATTTGAAGTCGTGGTCTAGCTGAGACAATAGAAAACGTTACTTAATGTATAATACTATTGTTATAGGGACGCTACTACATTGTACTACTTCGATTAAGCTAGGGTTAGTAGATACACCTGCAAGCCCTTATGTTACAAGGTGTCTGGCCCATTTGTAACCTGGGGAAAAGACATCCTTTCTCAGAATGGAAAATGGTTTGGGGAGTGGAGTCTAGGTCAGTGACAGAATGGGATCATCTCTCAGACTTGGCCTTGAATATGTCACCTGTCTAGAAAGTAACTCTTGAGAAGTAGATGTGGAGATGCTGTTCTCCACTTGCTGACAAGCTGAGATCTAGAAAGATCTCTCTTAACCTCTATACGAGAGTCGTCTACCTCTGCCCTTTCTTTAGTGCTGGGATTCCCCAGGGTTTTGTTCATAGCCCTCCTTTGTCACTCTACACCCATACTATCTAGTACAACAGCCAGTAGCTACACATGGTTGTGAGTGCTTGAAATGTGGCTAGTGTCACATGTGGAGATATTTTGAATATGTCAGGCTGCTATCACTACAATTAATTTGACCAGTTTCATTTTAGAAGAATTTATTAGAAGAATCTAGAATTACGTATGAGGGTCATATTATATTTGTATTGGGTAGCACTGCTCTTCACAGCCCACCTGGTCTCATCTCTGCCCATACCTTACCATCTATTCTAACAAACAGCACCAGCCCAGGCCTTTCTGTTGAACTTCCAATCAATATATTCCTTTGCTGCTCTGACTGGCACTTCCAAACTCAGCGGATCCCAAATTCAACACATCTGTCCTATTCTCACCAGAAAACTACCCTTTTTCAACATGCTTCTCTCTGCAGGTAGACCATTCACCCAGTTATTTAAATCAGAAACTTAGAAGTTGTCTTTGACTTCTCTTTTTTCTCATATATTGAACATTTAACCCAGTCATATAGACGCATGGTTTCTAAAATATTTTAGAAATGCACATCTTAGTAAGACCATGAACATGAGTAAGTCTCTCCATAAGTGAAACTAAAGACCAAAAAATTTTCTGAGGAATTATGGATATATACTTTTCAAATTAATTATTTACTTTTATATAATATAGGAATAATTCTTAAACAACATAATAGAACATAATTCTATTAACAACAGAAGCAATATTTAGAACTCATGTTTAACAAAGGAATATACAAGTAACCAAAATACAAAATTCTTATGGAGAAAATAAACTGGCGAAGCATCATTTATTTTTTGGATGATATCAAAAAATGTTCTGCAAGATCATCTGCTTGGCAGAATTCAATGCTAGAATGTCCCCCAACCTGCAATTCTGAGTATATTTTTAGGCACTGAAAAGCAATGCTTGTTTGATGGAATTGGCTAACTCAAAGAAATACTATATTAATAGTCTTGAAATACACAAAGCATTATAACAAAATCATATTGAGTGAATAGCAAAGACTGTTTAAATTAGCACATTTATAAACAAAATTGAGCTCTGGGATCCTACTTATAGCAAGTCTATGGAATTCTTTTGCACACGTAGCCATTAATGATGGTTTGTTCTTGTGAAAAACAGTAATTCTGAAATGTGTTTTATTTTGCTCCCAGCGGTCTTTGAATTTTAAGTTTAAATTGGTAATATGTTATCTAATACATGATAACAAATATTAACTTCATACTATCTTCTAAATTTTTATGATCTCTAATTTTGCAGAATTTTTCTTTTTTTAAGAGATTTTACACTTTGAAACCTCTCATGATTATATTTTGACATTGTTACTCTTTTCTTATGGTAGTTATGAAATATTTATAATTTCTCCCAGATGATAAACAATGTCATATTGCTTATTCTTTTGAATACCTAGAAAACACAACTATAAAAATTTAAGAATTCATGGCAATGTGATAAAGACAAAATGTCATCTCCCTCAGGTAGAATGGCTATTATCAAAAAGACAAAAAATAACAAATGCTGGCAAGGATATGGGAATATAAATTAGTACGACCATTAAGAAAAACAGTATGGAAGTTTACCAAAAAACTAAAAATAGAACTACCATATGATCCAGCAATCCCACTACTGGTTATATATCCAAAGGAAATGAAATCTGTATATTGAAGAGATATCTGTGCCTCCATTCTTATTGCAGCAGTATTCACAGTAGCCAAGATACGGCACCAACCTGAATGTTCATCAAGAGATGAATGGATAAAGAAAATGTGGTGTATCTACACAATGGGGTACTATTCAGTTACAAAAAGGAATGAAATCCTGTCACTTGCGGAAACATGGATGACTCTAGAGGACATTATGTTAGTGAGCTAAGTAAAGCACAGAAAGATAAATACTTTATGTTCTCACTTATATGTAAGAGCTAAGAAAAAAAGTTGAACTCGTGGAAGTAGAGAGTAGAACTGTGGTTATTAGAGGCTGGGGAGGGGGGGGGGAGGGGAGGATATTGAGAGATTGGTTAACAGATATAAAATTACAGCTAGATAGGAGAAATAACTTCTAGCGTTCTGTACCACTGTAGGTGAATATAGTTAATAATGTTTTTGTATATTTTCAAAAAGCTAAAAGAGAATTTTGAATGTTCCCAACACAATGAAATGATAAATGTTTGAGGTGATGGATATGCTAATTACCCTGATTTGATCATTACACATTGTAAACATGCATGGAAATAGAACTCTATATCTCATAAATAGGTAAAATTACCACATGTCAACTAAAAGTAAAAGTGGGGAAAAGAATTTGCTTTTGTTTGTTTTTTTTTACAGAGAGCTTTTCAAAGATACTAATACGTGGGTCTCACCTCACACCAAGATTCAGCCTCTCTGGGACAGAGCCAAGCATCTCTATGTTTTAAAGCTTTGCGGATAATTCTGATGAACAAAAAGTGTTTGGAAGCAGAGCAAAACACCCCCAGAGAAGTGAGAGAGGTGGAGGAGGAAAGCAAGATAGATAGGGATATACTCAGGCCGCTTTGTCAAATACTGACTCCTCCTTTCTCCCACTGACCTTGGACACTGCAGGAAATAACAGAGAGGGTTTCTTCCTGCAGGCCCTGTCCTACCACCTGGCGTCCCTCCCGCTGCTCCGCCCGAGTCTCCCCGTGGAGGAAGGTCAAAGACTGTGCAGGGAAATAACAGGATCAGCCTCTTGTTCACTCCCCACTCTCTGTCCTTTCTGGGTCTACATGACAATGTTGGTTAATTTAGGTACCAAGTTTTTAAAACATTTCTTTTAAGTTTCTCAAACAATATTTTGTAACATGAATTTGTTTATGTAAAAACACATTAACATTCAAGTTCCGTTTGTAGTTCAGCTAATTATTGCAGTTTGTTCCACTGCTTAGTTCAAAAGTCCCTGAGTAGAAATATATGTTTCGAATTATCCTCATAAACATAAAATATAATAGATACATTATTTTGGAAATTAACTGTGTTTTATGAAAGCCTTAGGCAGACATAATATGAATAGCATTTATTTTCACATTTCCATAGAATTTAAAAATAATAGCTTTTGTTCTCCCTATTATCTAGAATGAAAACAGGTTCTAATTTAAATATGGACTAATGAACTTTACCTTCTGTTTGACTGCCTAAAAACACTAATTTCAATAACCAAATTAGCTGTACTCTACTGAAAGTGATAGAGTATTTTCATTCACTAGGATGTGATGATGAGCTGTAGCTAACTACTCAGAGACTTGTACTTAGGAGGCCAAGATAATATTTTCATGTCGTAAATCATTAGGTTGTCCCACACTCCATTCCCAGTCAACAGTTTTAAAAATATTTGCCAATAGTTATAAAAGAGATCAGGTAAGGGGATGTGGATGGATTAATAAAAATCCATTGCAAAGGCTAGAAATAAACAACTAAAAACACACTGACTCCATCCTGCATTCATCCATCCACACCTGTGAGGCCCGTGGAAATCTTTGCTATCCCGAAGTCCTGCTAAGGAACCAGAGGGGCAGGGGAGCCAACACAGATGGTAAAATACGATGTGATGAGATGGAGAGCAACCTTACTTGAATAGCTGCTATCAGCCCAATACAGTGCCGCCACACACCGGAACACATTAATTTTTTAATTTTTGTAACAATCCTATTGTTTTTTTTACAGATAGAAGCACCCAAGGTTCAGGGAGAGTATTTAACTTGCCTAAGGTCATAAGGGCAGAAGGGGGAGGCAGAGCTCCTGTCTTCCTCTTTCCTTCCCGTCCTCCCTCACGTCCTTCCCTCCTTCCTCTCTTCTTCCTTCGCTCCTTTTTTCCCTCTTCCTCTCACCATTATCTCTTCATTCAGTAAATCACGGCGAATACCTAACATGTGCCAAGCTGTGCTTGGGAAGGGGGATGATGAGACTGTGGAGTGAAGAGGGAAAAGTGTCAAGAGATGAGGCTGGAGGAGCTGGCTGTGGCCGAGCTTACCTTGTGGTCAGTGGACCTACTGTGCTCTTGACACGGCAGAGAGATCATCTCTTTAGAACAGGCATTCACAGATTATTTTCATCAAATAGGTATACATTTATATCTTACGTATGTGGAATACTTTGACTTATCATACAGATATCTGTACTACTGATAACATATAACACATTTTAAATTTTAAATGTTTATCATCATCTTAAATGAATTTTACTGAGTCATATACACCAGAATAATACATATACATAAGAGTACATTTTTCTACGCAAACGTCGTTTAGTAAAACTCAGTGCAATGCTTTCATTCAATTAATATTGATTCATTCAACCACAACAGTATGCTGTGGAAGGATTCATTCTGAACACACAGCCTGAAAATGTCACAGACTCTGTGTCTATTACAAGCATACGTTTCCTTCCCCTTCCCATTGCCACCACTGCTTGTCTCTTGCCTCCAACAATTATATTGACCCCTTATCTGGGAACTCCACTGGTTTCTACACTTATCTATTCCATTTTGCACAGTGCTACATGAAGCATTTGTCTGGAGCACGGCTCAGATCATTCATAACTCAAAACCCTTAGGTCCTTTTCTTTTTCTTGGGCACTCATAAATTGCCTTCGCCCAGTACCTGGAGAATTAACACCAGACTCCTTGTCTGGCCATTTTAGGCCTTGGACATCAGAGACCATGCACTGCCTCTGTATGCTTATTTCCCATAAATCGCAGACATGAACTCTATAAACCCACTACATCTTTGTTCTTCTAGAAGCATACAGTATGTTTTTGTCTCCATAAATTTGTTCATACCATGTTCTTCCTCTAAAATATACCTTCTAAACTCCTGTTTGTTCCAATGTTATATTCTACAAATCTCATATCAAATGTTATTTTTAATTAGGTCTAAAATTAACTTATCTCCCTCTTCATACAAGGCTTCATCTTCCCTCGGCCATCCTGATCTAGTTACGTGGTCCTATCAACTTCTCAGATCTCTCATCATTGCAGTGGCAGCTTGGCACCCCAAATCGCTACAATACTAATTATTACATTGAATAAGACAATCTATGAACCCAATAAAATCATTCTTTTAAAATATAAAAGAAGAACCTAGAAAAAATAAATTTATATTTGAAGTTTTAAAAAGAATAGTTTAGTTACTAAGTAGTTAGCCAAGCTTACTTTGGGGTTCCATACTTTTACAAATTAATCCATTTAACATTTTTTATCATATTCTTTGGTTGCTTAATAATGAATTAAATACATATGTATTGTAACTTCTTTTGAAACATGGTAGTCATTTTATTCCATCCTTTAAAATGTCTCTCACTATCACACCTATAAACATGCATCCTCTCTTTCTTGAATAAATACTCTCTACCATACTGTTGCTATATTTTCCAGTTTCCAAAATCATTGCACTAATGCCAGAAATGCCAGAAAACAAAATTATAGGCTTGGGCACAGCACAGCTTACTGAGTGCCAGCAATTGCTCCAATGAGCTATATGCATATCTCGTCCTTAAAATTGATGAGAACATAAAATTTCAGAAGTACTTTATTTTAAGTGTATCATTATAAATTGGTTTGATATTCATTATTATAGTATAGATAATTAGGAGTTCATTTGGTATTCATATGGATGTCACATGTACGTCCAGAGGCGTTACACTATAATTTAGTATTAGTTAATGGTCACTAAAAATAAAATGTTATCACATTTTCTAACAGAACACATTTTAAATGAATTTAATCCATGAAGATTAATAGATAATACCTCTGACAATTAGCTTCTTGCTATAACGAGGAGAAAATTGATTTCTAATTAATCAAATATTATCTTGAACAATCCAGTGGTCTAGAAAAATGCTACATAGAATCTACTAACAAAATGGCAAGGAAAGGTAATAATTTGTCCGTGTCCTAAGAGGTAGATAATTACAGACAATTTAAATAACTGTGTCAGATGAGAACATGGCTTGCAGCTTGCAAGCACATTCGCTGTTTACAGAATGCCGTATCCGTCTAAAGATTGTAAGAAGGGGGGAGACAAGATGGTTGACCAGAGATACCACCTACTAGATCATCTCAGAAAGAAGGAAAATCTTTAGTTAAAAAAGAAAAAAACAAACACTCATATATCGGTGTAATTCCGAGGGAAATGTGCCAGAACCTCCATGAGCTTCCGTGGGAAGAAGGTGCAGAGCAGAACCAGAAGGAGCAAGATGCCGGCAGAGGACCCTGAGAGGCTTTCGGTCTGGTAGGTGGAGCGGTTTGTTTCTCTCCCCTCACGTCTCCGGCAATGAGCAGGCTCCTGAGCTGCTGAAAAGTCTTTCTACCCTCATGCACCTGAAAGCAGCTGCCGCCAATGAACTGGGAGCTTCTTGAGGACAAAGCACCAGCCTGGCAGCCCCCTTGGGGTGCTTCCTGTCAGCAGAGACCCGAGCAGAGATGGCTTATTGTTTCTCCGCCCACCATATGCCTTTGTCTTCCCCAGGGGGCTTCGGCCCCTCTTCTTGCTTATTGCCACACAAACATTTCCCGAATCCAGCCTAGACTGTGGGAGCCCCAGGGTCCTGGTGGTTTCCGGGGGATCTCCGTGACCTCAGGGCCTGGACATTTCAGGCGCGCTGCCTACCAGAGAGGGACAGACATGACCAGAGTGTTAGCTTTGCTCCATCCAGGCTCTTATCCTCCTCTTACTCTCCCCCGCCTATGGCTGCCGAGAGAG
This sequence comes from Indri indri, assembly GCA_004363605.1. Lineage (NCBI taxonomy): Eukaryota > Metazoa > Chordata > Mammalia > Primates > Indriidae > Indri > Indri indri. The sequence goes on along the minus strand of RJWJ010023666.1, from coordinate 15,332 downwards.
ACGATAGAGCCAGGGCTCTCAGGAGCTGCTGCTTCCACCCTGTTGGTGCACACACCACACGGGGGCTTCCACAGAGAGAGGGGCTCACACCTTTCCTCTTAAAGACCTGCAGAGGAATAGGGCGCCTGGGCTATGAGCTCCCTGCTCATCAGCCCTCCCTGGCACCGCTTGCCTGGCTGCTCCATCAGAGCAGGGCACACACCAAAGAGGAGGGACATCAAACCTGCTTGAGCACCCTGTAGGCAACTTGGAACCAGCATGCTTCTCCCTGGCATGGTCAGGGATCCATCTTTGGGGACCCAGAGACAGTCCCCACAGGCTACATCCCTTACCCCCATGACTCAATCGTTTTGCTCCAGGGCATAGAGGGGAGATTTGTGACTAATCTTGGGAGGCAAGGGAGCCCACATGGGCAGAACTGAAAAGAGAGTGCAGTGTGGGTCCCAACTGCAGTGCACTGGCAGAGCACCCCTCCCCCAACAGGAAGACCATTCTCTCAGCCCAGGGCAGGATCCTAGACAGGAAAGTTCCCAGCCCACAGCTCCATCATGGCAGAGCTGGTTAGTCTGAGTTCCTGCCTGCTGGCAGACTCTGGAGGGAGACCGCAAAGCAGGTGACAGGGGAGAGCAGTGAAACCAGCTCCGCGAAAGCCAGATTATGAATCTCAGATAGGCATGCCCCACAAGCAGACTTTCTGGCTGGGTGGAGCCACTTCAACTCCTCCCTGGAGGTTTCCCCCAGAAGCTGGGAGCAGACCTTTGACCCCTGCCAAAACAGGTACCTTACCAGCTTTTGTGGAGCCTAAGGGCAAGCTCACCCAATCCAGACCCACCCAGCCTCACTCCCCCAACTGCCTATACTATGGTGAAGAATTAGGACTCACCTGGAAGTTCCAGGGCCTGACCTACCACCTGGGGCATACGAGTGCTTCTCCTGAGGGGCAAGAGCCTGTCACAGGTGCCAAAAACAACACTGCAGCTTGTTCCTTCTGAAAAGCACCACCTACTGACAGGGATGTCAATTTGCACAGCCCTTTACAACACTTACCAACTCAATCATACAGTGTGTGGTTGATTCATTCTCACAAGCACCACCTACTGTCTCAGAGATTAAACTGGGCATACCAATACAATTCACACTGTTAAGACCACAGGGCTGGGGAAAGAGAAAGGATGTCAAAGACTCCATCCTCCCTCATCAAAGAGAGATAGGGAATCTGCCCACACACACATAGCTCACCATTGCTACAGCCCACAAAAAACTAGCAACTGAGAAAACCACTGCACTAAGGATATCTATAACCAAGGCATCCATCCAGAACCTAGACCCACGTCAAAACAACCACAAGCAAAGCCAAAGGTTCTTATCCAACATATGCTCCAGACACTCCTTTACAAGTGAGGGGGAGAAAAAAGCCCCATATAAACAAAAGAAAATCCAAAAATAAGCAACAGCCACCAAAGATGAGAAGAAATCAGCAAAAGAACTCAAGAAGTATGAAAAATCAGAGTGAAAGGACACCCCCCAAAACACTAGCTCTCTAGCAATGGCTAAAAAAATACAAGCCAAGTATCTGCTGTCTCCAGGAAACACATCTAACCCACAAGGACTCATACAGACTCAAGGCGAAGGAATGGAAAAAAGTATTCCATGTAAATGGGAACCAAAAGAAAGATGTAGCCAGTCTTATACCAGATAAAACTGAATCTAAATCAATAATAATAAAAAAAGACAAATATGGTCATTATATAATGGTAAAGGGAGCAATTCAACAAGAAGACATAACAATCCTAAATATTTATGCACCTAACACAGGAGCTATCCACATTCATAAAGCAAACTCTACTCATATAAGAAAAGAAATAAACAGCAGCATCATAATTGCCAGAGACTTCAGCACCCCACTGACTGAACTGTACAGATCACCCAGGCAGAAAACAAAGAAACACTGGACATAAATGGGACTCTGGCACAAATGGGCATAACAGACATTTACAGAATATTTTATCCCCAAACTACTGAATATACATTCTTTTCATCAGCACATGGAACATTCTCTAAGATTGAACATATCTAAAGCCATAAAACATGTCTCAACAAATTTAAAAAAATAGACATCATACCATGTATTTTCTCGGACCACAGTGGAATACAACTGGAAATCAACTCCAGGAGAAACACTTAATTCTATACAAAGTCATGGAAATTATACAACCTGCTACTCAATGATTATTGGGTCAATAATGGAATTAAGATGGAAATCAAAAGATTCCACAAAGTGAATGACAAAAGGGACACAAGCTATGAAAATCTATGGGATTCAATAAAGCAGTTCTGAGGTGTAAATTCATAGCCTTCAATGACCACATCAAAAAGACGGAAAGATAATGAATCAACAATCTAATGACACATCTCAAGGAACTAGAAAAGGAAGACCAGACCAAACCAACTGTCAAGGCAGCAGAAGAAAAGAAATAACTATGGTCAGAGCAGAAATAAATGAAATGGAAAACAAAACAAAACAAACAAACAAACAAAAAAATACAAAGGATCAATGAAACAAAAATTTGGTTCTTTGAAAAGATAAACAAATAGTCTTCTTGGTAGATTAACCAGGAATAGAAGAGAAAGGACTCAAATGAGCTCAACTATCAGTGAAAATATCCTTTAAGAATAAAGGCTAAATAAGAAAATTTTCAGACTAAAAAAAAAAACTAAGAAAATTTATTGTTAGTATACCTGCTCTACCAGAAATGCTGAAAGAAATCTGCAGACTGATGAGAAATGAAATAAGAGGGAACCTGGAACTTCAGAATCAAGAATGACCAGTAGAAATGATAAACATCTGGGTAAGTATAAAAACTATGTTTTTCCTCTTAAGTTCTTTACATTTGTATAGCTAATCCACATTAAAATTGTATCACTGGTTTGTGAGGTTTTTAAGGTATGCAGATACGACCCACATCACAACTATAACATAAAGGTGGGAGGGTGACCAAGGGACCTCTATGGCTGCAAGGTTTCTACATTAGATGTCAAGTGGTACAATATTAACTCTACATAGACTGTGAAAGGTTAGGTGTATATACTGCAATCCATAAAGCAACCACAAAAATAATGCAAAAGAATAGCGAATAGCTAAGATATATATTAACATAAAATACTGACATATTCAAATAATCCCAAAAGAGGAAAAAAAAGGGGGGGGGCGAGCAGGGAACAGAGTAACAAAAACACATAGTAGAAAGAGAAAAGCATGTAACAAAATGATACATCCAAACTAGAAATATTAGAAATCACACTAAATATTAATAGTGCAAAACAGATTGGCAAACTAGTCCACAGACCAAATATGGCCAGTCTCCTGAGGATTTTTTTGCCTACATTCTAGGTTTTGCATTTTTAAACAGTTAAATTTTAAATGGTTATATAAATAGCTACATAATATCCTCAAATTTGCCTCTTGGGCTGCATAACATATTTACTCTCTGGCCTTTAAGAAAAAGTTTGCCTAACCTTGGTCTAAAAAAGGATTATTTCAATATACACATAAAAAGAAGATAAAATCAACACTCATTCACGATTTTTGAAAAAAACTCAGCAAATTAGGAATAGTAAGAAATTCCTAAAGTAGATACTGGGCATTTATGAAAAATTCATAGCCAATATTATATTTAATGGTGAAAGACGAAATTACTTTTCTTGGACATGGAGGACACGGTAAAGATTCCCCCTTTCATCACTTTTATTCAACATTTTACTAAAGTCAAGAAAAAGAAATACAAGGCATAAACATCAGGAAGGAAGAAATAAAACTGTTCCTATTTCAGATTTTTAATTAATTACATTAAAAACTCTCAAGGAATCTAAAGAACTACTACTAGAAATGATAACTCTAGTAAGCTTTATTACTAGATTGCAAAATATTAGAAAGTAAAACTTTTTAAAATTCCATTTACATTAATGTCAAAAGTTATAAAATAGGAACAAATCTAAATGAAAGATATTTATGACTCTGCACTGAAAATTACAAAACATTGCTGAGAGAAACTAAAGCCCTAAATAATTGAAAGATAGGCCATGTTCACGGATTGGAACTGACAATTCTCCCCCAAGTTGATCTACAGATTCAATGCAATCCTAAACAAAATTCTAGCAGTTTTTTGGTAAAAATTAGAAGGCTGATTTCTAAAATTTGTAGGAAATTGCTAAGACCTGTAGCAAAGGGATTAGGAAAGCCAAAATAACTAAAACAGAAACAAAAATATGCAGACCTGGAGAATGTACTTACTCTATCTGATGTTAAGACTGGCTATAAAGCTGCAGTTTGAAGTTGGCAAAGATAAAGACACACAGATAAATGAAACAGAACAGAAAGTCCAATTGAACATATATATGACCAGTTGATTTTTGACAAAAGTATCAACGCAATTGATGGAGAAAGGATAATCTTTTCAACAAATGATACTGTATAAACTTAGTAAGAAAAAAAGAGACAACTCATATCTCCTACCATTTACACAAAAATTAACTGAAAATTCATTATAGGACTAGATGTAAATCCTACTAACAAAACTTTTACCAAAAAAATGGACAAATAAAACATAGGAGATCTTGGAGCAGGCAAAGCCTTATTAGATTACCATACCAAAAGCCAAACATAAAAGGAAAAAAATGATATTTGGATTTCAGCAAAATTAAATACATTTGCTCTTTAAAGATGGCTTTATGAAAATGAAAAAGCTAACCACACACTGAGACAAAATATTTGACATACACGTATTAGACAAAGCATGTTTATAAAATATATAAAGAATATTTATAAGACATTTAACCTAATAAAAATGGGCAAAATATTTGAGCAGATACTTCACAAAAGAAGATATATTAATATTAATATAAGTACACAACAAAATACCTAAAAATATACTTAACATCATTGCTCATCAGGGAAATGCCCAATCACTACACACCCATAAGACTGGCTAAAATTAAAAGGACCATGCCAACTGGTTGGTAGGGATGTAGAGCAACTGGAAATCTCCTGCACTGCCAGTGTGAACGTAAAAGGGTACGACTAGTTTGGACATACACATGTAAAGTTCTTAGGTAAACAAGTACCACTTACCACATGACCCAGCCATTAGACTCCTAAGTACTCCCAAGAGAAATGAAAACGTGTCCGAACAAAAATGTGTACATGAGTGCTCATCGTAGCTTTATTTGTAAAATTGCTGAAACCAGAAACAGCGTAAATGTCTATCAACAGATAGACAAATCATGATATATCTATAAAATAAAACCCTAGTCAGCAATAAAAAGGAATGAACTATTGATGGATGGAACAAGGATGAACATCAAGATCACAGGCTTAGTAAAAGAAGCCACCTACTCACCCCACAAAAAGAGTACATGTTGTGTGATTACATTCATGTAAAATTTTAGAACATACAAACTAATCCACAGCGACAGAAAGCTGGTTCAGTGTCTTCCTGAGGACAGAGGAAAGTCTTGGAGGCAATGGGATGTTCATTGTCATGATTGTTGAGATGGCTGTGTGGGTGTACACAGAGGTCAATATTTATCAAACTGCACATTTTAAATTAGTGTAAATGAAATTATAAAAATCATGATGTGAACATATGAATAAGTCTAGAGTCTTACATTGGAATGATAGGTATAAATGTTGATATTTTGCTGTAATTCTTCAGAAGTTTTACATACATAAAATTTTCTATGAAGTTGAAATCTCCTTTGAGCTCATCCCCAATGGGAGCTTTCCAATCTAGTTTTTTGTATTTTACTGCACATGCATGTATAAAAAACATGTGCGGTATATGTGTTTAACATTTACATGAAACTTCATTTACACTCATTACACTGGCAGAAGTTACAAAGCTGCTACATGTTGGCAAGGATGTGGAGATACACGAATATTTGTGCACTGCTTCTGGGAGGGTAGAGGACTAAGTCAGGTTAGGTACACACAGGCACCCTAAGGCCAATTGGCCCTACTCCTGGGTCCATACCCCTAACTAATCTTCAAATTCATAAGGGAACATATACAAGAAAGTGCACTGAAGCATTATTTGTGGCAACAAGGCATTGGAGGCAATCTGGAAGTTGATCACAAGTAAAGAGGATAGGCAAAAAATGATGGAAATATCCTAAGGAGTACCCTATAGCAGTCATTAGCAACAGATGAAATATACTTTTAATAACTTGGATAGACTTTGTAGCTGGACACATTCAGTTTCCCCTTCCAGATCCTCTCTGTGCTCTGCTATGAGAAGCTGACTTGTATGGTCAACATCAATAGACTCCAATGTCCATTCTGGCTTTCAGTTTTGTTTGACTAGTGGGGACTTCACCAGAAGGAAGGAAGGAGAAAGGAAAGAGTGAAAAGAGGGTATTTGTTCCCCTGGCTCCCTCTCTGCCAGGTCTTCTTCTCCAGGAAACTTTTTCTACAAGATCTCCAGAGTCAAAGAATCTCTCCCTCCCACCAACCTTTTGGGCCTAGGAGTGCCAAAAGATCAGCTGCCACTAGCCCTAGGTCACTCCATTATTACTTGGTTTTCCCTCTCCCTGCACCTTTGAAAATCTTTGCAAATAAAACCTTGTTGAATCCTGAGTTTGAGTAGAGAGAAATTTTGCAATATCTGGTAAAGCTAAAGATGGGCATTTTCTATGACACAGACACTTCACTTCTGGTTATATACCTAGAGAATTGTAACAAATATGCACCAAGGGAGATCTACAAAGTTTTTTACTGCATCTATATCTGTATATGTATATTCTTTAAATATCCTACATGCAGTAGCTATTTCAGCCAATTTATTTTTCAAAAACATTGGAAAATATACTACCAATTAAATAACTTCAATTAAGTGACTTCAGACCATTGGCCAAGAACATTTCATTTATTTTTGGTAATAAGAAGTAGAAAATCCATAGCTTCTAAAGTTTGAGTAAGAATTATTTTTGCAAGAGAACAAAATCTCGCACAAATGTACTTTCAAGATACTTGAGGTAAAATTGTATATCTACCTGAGTGGTACAATTCTTCTGTCTATAAACAATAGAGCACAGTTTCTTGTGTTTGATCACATTATAATGCAGCTGTGCTTCATGCAAAGCAGAAATAAATGAATGTAAAATGAATCTGTTTGCTTAAAATACCTTAGTTCTTGATTTTAATTGTCTAAGTTAATGAAAACGAGTTGATATCAATGCACATATATTAATATATCATGACACAGAACATACATCAAATACCCTATTCAAAAAAATGTCTAGTATTTTCCTAATGCTTATTAATAGTATGACATAGTTAGTTCAATCGTGCTTTAATATGAAGTCTACCTTCATGATTTTGGGATGGTAAAATGAGCTATACATATAATCGTCAGAATCACTATAGTGAGTTAGCATCCGAATTGCCTCTGTGGAGGGCCAAAAGGTGAGAAAGTTCTTTAACTTTTGGTTTGATCCCTTTTTTTTTGTTTCTAGGTGGGCTCTCAGAATTCATCTGCAGAGAAATTATGGGCAATAAGCTGGTACTGGTTCCACGTTTCCCTTCTGCTGTTTTGGACACCCAACTATCTCTAGGTAATCTGACACATGGGAATGGAGAAGAGAAATCCAGTATAATTACATCCTGAACAAATACATCCTGAATAAACCTCTGTCATTTTCAGCCACATATACTTTTCAATATATCTTATTCTCTTTTTGGTAACATATTGCTAATATCTACACAAATAAAAAGGTTCAGTATAATGGTTTTTGCCTTTTTTTCAATTCAAATGTAAATAATGGCATTTATTCATCAACTATCTATCATTCATATCTATTTATTCATCAACTATCTACCATCCAATTACCCAAAGAGATAAACAATATGGCTTAACAGTAGTGAGCACGACTATAGCAGTATCTAAGAGCTATCTAGTTCATGTTACATTCTCATACAAAAAATAGGCATCACTACAAAAATTAGCTAAGGAAAGAAAAATACTTCCCTATACCATTCCTCTAGTCAATAAGAACAAATTGTGAAATCATAGTGCAGTTGCAACTGTGAGGGCTTTAGAATCTGGCAATCTTTAATTACAATATTAGCTCCCCATTTTAGAAACTTTGTGGCCTAGAGCAAGTTATTTAACCATCTGGATCTCAGTTCACTTACCTCTAAAATAAGAATAATTATATTTATTGCAGGTTGGCAGAGATTAAAGAAGAAAACACTTGGTAAAACGGAAACTATTCTTATTCTCTTTTTCATATGAGAAAACAGAGGCACAGAAGGTCAGGTACTTAGCCCACAGTTACAGAACTAGTAAGTGAAGAAGCAGGGATTTGAGCCCAGGCCCTCTAGCTCTGGAGTTTGTACTCATAACACTGTACATACTGACTCTCAGGTGCTTCTTCATAAAGCTGTTTGCAGAAAGAAATCAGGGACTTGCTTTAGCGTAAAACTGATCTGAACCCATTCATTCATTCATGCATTTCTTCACTCACTGATCAACCATTCACTCAATGCTTATTATGTGCCTAGCATTGTGCAAGGTACTGGGGGATGATTCAGACAATTCATGGTCCTTCCTCTTAAGAAGTTAATGGCCCATAAATAAAATATTATAATTATAATCTAGTATGATAAATTCGAATGATACTTGTATGCATAGAGCACTATAGACATGCAGAAGAGAAGGATCTAAATCTGTCTGGGTAGAGAGTCGGGTCAAAAGAAATTTGAAGAAGGCAATGTTGAAGAAAGACAATGGTGTGGAAGGGCTTCTAGGCAGAAGGAATAACTTGGGAAAGGTCTTTGTTATGAGCAAGTGTTAGGCTTGTGAGGTGGAAAGTAGTACCTGAAAGAAAACGATCATTTGGAAGAATTTACAGAGTTCTGTGTGGCTGGAGTGAAGGATGAGACTAAAGCAGGAAAAGGAAGAAATTAGGTGAAGAGGAGTCTTGTGCACTGTGGAGTGTGTGTTACACGTTGGCACTCTTGAAAGAAGAGTGCCATTTTGAAATTTCATTCTAGAAAGGTCACTCTGGCAGTCATGGGCACAACTACTCTCCTGTGAAAACAGCAGAGACAGTCCAAACATTTGTCACGTACATCTTCTGTTTTTGTGCACCCAGCTTCCATCTCCCATCTTGTACTAACGGTGACACCCTTCCTGTGAAGAATGCATCCCATAAGGTTAAATCCGGCTGATCCCATGCCCAATGCCACAGCCAAGGAAGGGGCACATGATTCAAGTTAAGCAAAGTACCCCAAGCACCAGTCACAGTGACTAGATCCTGGAGGTTCATGCAATCTAAGACTGGCTAATTGAAACCTATTCCAGCCCATTTCTGCCGCAGTTATTGGGAAAAATGGTCTATCTCTGCTGCAATTGCCTAACTTACAGAATGTGAGTTTTCAGCTGCCAGGTCATAACATTTGCCAGTTGGTGGGCAGCTCACTGAGAGCTGGCATTATGATAAAATGGATGAGAGCCTCTCAATCTGGCCGCATCTGAAGGCCACTGGGCTTCAGTATGTGTGCCCATGGATTTCCTGTTTTGTATTTAGGCTAAGCTGGGTTTCCTTAACATGCAACCTAAAGAGTCCTAAACACTATAGTGGTATTCCTGCTTGGAACTGTAGAAAAGCATGCCTTTGTGATGACAGATGTCCACCATTTAGTAGCTATGTATGAGAATTGAGACAACTTGTTTAAACTTTGAGTTTCAAAAAAATGTAGTATTTTTATTGCTGCTATATAAAGAGTTGTAATGTATTTGATAGGAAAAGTCTGCAAAATTGGCATATGATTTTATATAGGTATATGCCTATGACTTAAGTCCAGCAGTTAAAATCATAAGACAGTGGCATCGGGTAGTCACATATCCAAACTGTAGTTTCAATTTATCTCAGAGGGACACATAAACCCCAGAATCTGCAGGAAATGCCACTGGAGTTTTTCTGTTGCGATATCATATGAACTCTTAAGTTTTTAAGGCAAATTGGATTTCAGTCACTAAAATCATAGGGCAAATACCTTGAATATGGTAGCTTCGTAATAAGTCCAGTCCTTATCCTTAGCTACATAAATTCTGAAAGATAGAGGGGATTCTCCACTCACTAGTCTACCAGGAGGACAGACACATACTGTAGACATCATATAAAGAATTCATGGACAAAACACTTTTCAATAATGACACAGTTTTATTTGGGGAGGCTTTTTATTTAAGTCTTCTGCTTAAGAAGCACTTCACAGAATATTAACTTTCAATACCTAACACCCTTAGCTCCTCACTCTGGGATGCCCACATTTAGCATGACTTGCATTTCCCTGAATTTATATTATGCTTTCCCCTAAAACTCATTGGTTTTCATATGCACTCGATTCTAGAACTTATTGTGCATTTTCCCATGACATGAACATTTCCCTAATATATGAGGTAAATGATCATTATTTTCAGTGAAATTTGCTTTGAGGTACAGAGATTCAAATGAAAACTAATAATGGATACTGAGTCTGTTCTTTAGCAATACACTGACTCCCTCTAGAAATCCCACAAGGAGAGAAGTAGAAGCATTCGATACTTGTAACTCCTTTTGAGATGCTTCTAGTATTGATGTGCAGGTAAACACCATGGAAGAAAGAGCTGTCATCACCTGCGCATGAGAAGATCATGAGGAAATTCTACAACGGGCACATTCGTCATGCTTGATACGTGCCTCATTATTATTACCAGTATTAAATTTTCTGTTAACATTGTTGATACCTGTATTTCCTAAATGAACTTAACTCCAATTAGATGATTCTTTCAAATATGATCTGGAATTTAAAATTGTTTTAGAAACACTATTCTCTAATGATTATTTAACTTTTACTATCAAAAGAAAATGTCCTCCCCGTGTCAAAGTTATTTCCAAAACTCTAAAAATGCTCATCAAGAGCAGAGACAAAGCTATCACCTTTACAGAAGGTTTTACTGCAGAGGAAGATGGATCCACTTAAAGAAGGAAGAGCTTTGGATTAGACTGACATTTACATGTTCCCTATTTTGAAATATTGCTCTTGGATCAAGTTAGATTTACAAAAAGTAACTATTTTAATGACTTTTTTGGAACAAAAAACATTATTAACATTCACGACCAATATTTAATATATCTCCATGAAGAATACAATAGTAAAAAAATTCAAAAACATTGCTGTAGCTGGGATCATTTTTTCCTTAGCTTTTTCTTCTTTTCCTTCTCTATCAAAATCAAAACAAATTCTAGCTTTGATGGGAAAGCCGTAGAAACCAGGAATTGCACAAATGGCTTCCGTGTCACATTTCCTTCCTCTAGCCCTCATGGTTAGGAAGACCACAGTTTCCAGTTTGCTGGGGACAGTCCTGATTTGTGCCTGCCATCTCTGCATAATTAATAATCAATCTCCATTTCACTCTCTTTTAGAGTGGTTTGGACATTAGATACATGTCCTACTCCTAGTAGACATTGCAAACCAATGTGGCTTCAGATAGAGCTCTTCGGGCAGCTCCCACCAATCAATCACAGCTCAACACTAATTGGAAGCTAAATGGACAGTCAAACAAAATTGAAGGCGAAATGAAAAAAATGGAAATACTTGTCACATTGAAATGCTCTCTCTCCCTCTCTCCCTTTCCACAAAACTGCAGTAGAAAGAGCCAAGGACTAGACATCAGGAGGTTTTGGTTTTGGTCCTCCTGATCGTGTCTTGGCTTCAATTTATTTTTAAAATTCAAGCGTCTAATTAAATGAGCTGTGGAATTCTTTCCAACTCGCACTCTGCGACTGTATAAATGATAATCAGCCTGGTCAGCAAACTGATAGGTTTTCTCCCTTTTATAATTGGTAAACATATTAACTTATTTTAGTGGCAAAAACTAAACTATCTCATTATTATCATAATCATCATCTCCAGAAAGAATTCTTTCCATCTTTTGGTCCTTTCCCACCCTGTTCACTTAGACGACATCTCTCCTGAGCTCCAAACGTTTATGTAGCTTATTAGACATCTCCTCCCAGACTTAACGTATTCCCAACTGAAGGATTATCTTGCCTTCTGCAAACATTTCCTCCTCCCGGCACTCCTGTCTCAGCTAATGGCGCTGCCATCTGCCTTGCTGCTGGAACATGGCCACGGCTGACAAGGGAGCCAAGAGGCCTTGGCTGATGCTGGGTTCTAGGAAGCCTCTCAGTCTCCTGCCAACTCCGTCTCTGTCACAGTCATTCTGCTCTTTCAGTTCCATGTGTAATCCTTGCTCTTTCATTCCAGTACTTTCACTCATATTCTCGGACTGGATCCCTCTTCCCCTCCCAGCGAGAGTCTCACCACATTAGCATTTCCTCATAGAAGCCTAATTCTTAATCCAAAGACATCCTGCATTAGTCTCCCACCGTATCATCTGCTTACCCTCTTGTAAGCTCTTTCCCTTGTCATTCACCACTCAGTGCTGCCTATTCTACCGAACAGGTCGGACGCCGGGTTTCTCTTGCTCACTGCTTTAACCCCAAGGCCCAGCATTTCTAGAAAGGCAAAACACAGGCACTAAAACACTTGTGGAAAAATGACTAAATGGATTTCTGAACATCATTTAACACTTAAGCTGCGCCACAACCTTTAGTATTAATAGGTTTTTAAAAAGTCCTCTTCATTCATCAGCAGTCTTAGTTGCTCCCGCAAGAGAAGGAACCCTGGGCTGAGTGGGGCCGCAGCACAGCTAAACCCAGGCTCTCCAACACTGTCACCAGTGGGGCCTCACTTGCTCCCTCCCGCCAACTTTCTTCCCAGGTCTGCTGCCTTCTCAAGCAGGTCCTTTCAACCAGCTGGGGCTGTTCTTTCCACGCCCCACCCCAGTCAAAATTCAGGGGCAGAGTAGTGTTTATAGCTATGATTTAAGACAGGCAACAACCCCCTGGTTTTCCTGAGTGCATCAGTCTCACAGTAGGGCTGTGGTTGGCCCTGTGGAGCTCACTGGCTCTGAAGGTTAATTTTATTTGTTAACATGGCTGGGCCATCTCCAGATGAGATGGTCAAACACCCATCTAGATGTTTCTGTGAAGGTATTTTGTAGATGTGATTAACATTGACAGTCAGTTGACTTTAAGTAAAGGAAATTTCCCTTTGTATGTGGCCTTATCTGACCAGTCGAAGTCCTTAAGAGGGAAAACCGAAGTTTCTGAAGCGGGGGAAGGAATCCTATTTCACCACAGGAACATGGAAACCTTGCCCGAATTTCCAGCCTGCCAGGCTGCCCTACAGATTTCAGGCTCAAAACTAAGGCAACTCCAATTGGAATTTCCAGCCTGTTGGCCTGCCCCGTGGATTTGGGATGTGCCAGACCCTGCAATCATGTGAGCCAATTCCTTAACATAAATCTCTATTTACGTGTATCCTACTGGCCCTGTTTCTCTGGAGAGATGGAACTGATCCAGTGGCCCTCCCACTGAGGCAGGCTGAATGCAGCTTCAGCTGACAAACCCACCATGGTCACACGAAGAGGGGCTTGGGGGCAGTTTCCCAAATTAAGAGAAGCAGACAGACAAAAAAGTAAGAGACATTCATATACTCCTCAATATCAAAAACTTCAGTATTCAAATTAGGTTATTAATCTGTTGTTCTTTTTTTCCTAGAGGAAAATATATTCTTGAATATTCCCCATCCTTCTTTCTTGAAACTTCTTGAAGACAAAGTGACAGTTCTCACTTATCAATACTCATACGGGTTGGGGGGGCGGGGTGCTGATTCTGATATTTACTACCTAGTATATGACAACAAACCAGAGTGTAGGAGGAAAATTCATGTTAATCTGATACCAATTTTATCCAGATTTATCTAACCTTTAGTTTTCCTTTAATGGAAAGGTAGAAATAATGAAAGATTTCAGCTTCGGATGTTTAAAAACCAGACATGGTTCCATCTAAGAGCTTTACTCCGATAGTTGGGAAAGATTAACACTAAGGTATATTACTATAGCAGAAATACAGGCATTGTGAAAATGATCAAATGATAAATATATTATCTTCTTGTCTTGGATTACTGTTGTTAAACTGCCTTTGGAATTGAAGAACAAAACCCAGTAAAGGTCTTCTTTTTTAACAGGTTCAAACTGATAAAAGGAATACTTTATTTCCCTTTTGGGAGATTTGGAAGAAAATAATTTGGCCAAATATGAAACTATAGGATTAGTCTTGTCTAAAAAAATTGATCTGAAAACTCAAGCAAAACCAAACTGTGCTTTACCTTTATTGTTATGAATTATACCATCCCTACCTAAAAAACTTATATTGAAGACAAAATTGACCTAAGCATTCTTTATACATCACCTGGTTTTGTTTTTCTTCTGATATATTGCCAGAATCGCAGGCTCTGAGTGTTTTAATACAATAGGATAATGGTCTATCAGTTCATTGAGCACAACTACAAAATGATAAATTAGAACTAGGCATGAAAAGCATTTTATTTTTTAAAAATAAAAATACATAATGTGGAATGTTACACACTGTATGTATCCTTAGAATTTCTGCAATCATTTATAGAAAATAAACTATGTTATTTTAAGGCTATTTAAAGGTACACAATCAGCCACATATTTTACACAAAACATTAGAAGGTTTGCAAACCACTGAAATTACTCTTTGGAACATCCAAATTCATTGTTTCATATGTACAGATATTTTCTTTGTGAATGCAAAGCTCTAATCACATGGAGAGTATTAGTATGCATTGATCATGCATATGTAGGAGAAACACATAATAGGTTTCTAAAATGCTACCAAAAAAATCTTCAAAATATCAGAATCAATGCTTATTACATTTGTAAAGGCCTAAGTATCTAGGTGTGCAATGTATAAAACTATACAGCAAGAATCTTCTTGCCAAACAAACAAAAAAACCTATAAAGAAAAAGAGTTTTGGTATTTTTTTTTTTTACTTTTTTTTAAATTTCAGGATATTATGGGGGTATAGATGTTTAGGTTACGTATGTTGCCCTTGCCCCTTGCCCCCCCCCACAAGTCCGAGTTTCAAATGCGTCCATCCCTCAGATGGTGCGCATCGCACTCTTTGTGTATGCATGTACCCGTCCCCTCCCCCCACCCCCCTGACCGACATCCAATAGATGTTATTATATGTGCACTTATGTGTTGATCAGTTAATACCAATTTGATGGTGAGTACATGTGGTGCTTGTTTTTCTATTCTTGGGATACTTCACTTAGTAGAATGCGTTCCAGCTGAGTTTTGGTATTTTGATATATACGTGCTCATGGACAGACACAGATCCCATATCCATGAGGCAA